>NDGM011013028.1:0-15277 GCA_002564305.1 Octomys mimax | reverse complement strand
CATAGTGATCCTCCTGATTTCTGCCTCCCTAGTGCTGGGATTACAGGCATGTACCACCATGCCGGGACACCATCACCTGCTCAGCACACCCAGGGGAGGGGGCAGCCTGGGGTGCCAGGGATTTATTTTGTATTTGGAGTGATATCATCTGTATACAAATAAGTACATAATAAATATGTACAGTTTAAGAAGAATGATAAAATGAAAACCCACAAGTCGAGTTAAGAAAACATTAATAGGAGCTTAAGTACAGACAGGGTTGTGTGCCCTACTGATCCACACCTCTTTGGTCTCCTGAGGAGTGATCAAAATCTGAATCTTGTGCCACATATAATTTCCCACACCTGTAATACCAGCAGCTTGGGAGATGGAGCCTAGAGGATCCCATGTTCCAGCCCTGGGTACCATGGTGACACCTTTACTCAAAAAATTAATTAATTAATTAATTAATAATAATAGTGTGATCACATTCCCCTACTTTTAAAAAGTGCTTTATATTTAATTATTCCTTTTTTAATTTTTTTTCCTGTACTTAGGACAGGGTCTACAGTGTCTACAGGCTTTCACTACAAAGATCAGACTCATAGTGATTCTCCTGTTTTCTTTTTTTAATTATTCCTTTAACAAAATTCCTTCCATTAAATTTGTTTAAAATTTCTTTTTTTTTTTTAATTTGTTTAAAATTTCTAAGAAATAGAGCCCTGCGCATATTCTGCAACTCATTTTCTCAGGTCAACATTCTGGCCTGAAGTGTCAACTTTGTTGATGCACATGGTTATCATCCATTCCTTTGCACTGCTGTATGGGATTTTATTCGATGAGTAATATAGAACATTATTGGCTCATTTAAGTGCTGTAACCACTTGGTTTGCTTCTCATTATTTTACCATTGTAAACAATATAGCTATTAGTATTCTTGCGCATGCATCCTCACAATTAGCCTGAATCCTCTTGTGGCGATCTGTCCTGCATGTCCTGGTTGGTAACTGCTATGGTCTTTTAGTAGCATCCGAGATGGTGCTAAGGGGACTTATTCCTGTGGTGCGTGTAATAAGTTCTTTAAATTTGTATTTCTGTCTTTATTTTGAGATATTTTTGTGGAAGGTTGACCACAATATCATCAAATTTCAACCCACCATTTATCAAAGAAAAGAAAAAGAGCTACTAGATGTTGTATATATAACATCAATGGAAAATTTCTCAATAATTTAAAAGTTTTAAATTTTATTTTACTTGCCACAAACTTCTTGCAGTCAGTGATTGTCAAGAATTTAAGGAGATCATGATTGAAAGCTTGGAACAGGAATTATACATATCTACTTTTGGCAAAACAATTAATTATAAAATGACTATGGAAGCATGTTCAAGTTTTTCCTCTTAAAAATGAAAGTATGAATATTTTACATGAATTTAATACCTTCCTCAGTACCTTTTGTGGTAGCTGGCCTCCAAGATGGCATCCAATTACTCTTTCCTCTGCCATCTACATCACTGTGTACTCTCTCTTGCTTTTAATAAGGCAAACTTCTTTAAGTCATAGAATTCATATAAGACAGAGTTTTGTGTATTTGGGCTAAGTCATAAGAGACAATGTGACCTCTGTCTTTTCTCTTTTAGATCACTTGGACTGGAGAAGCCAACTACAGCATTAAGGGGTAACTCACATCCCTAATGGAGAGTTCCACAAGCTGAGAAAGCAAATCCTCCTGCCCACCACCACTATTGGCCCAACAAGCCATCTGAGTGGGCCATCTTGCAAATGGCCCCTCCCGGACCAATCAAGCCTTTAAGTGACATAGACCCTGAGGACATCTTGCCTGCAGCATCATGAGTGATCCGGAACCATAAACATTTGGCTAAACTACTCTCAAGTTCATAACCCACCATGAGATAAAAAATGCTGATTGGTTTGGAGTAATTTTGGAATAATTTGCAATACAGCGATAGATAACTAATACGCTAGTTTTCTTACATAATTACATACTACAAAGAAAGTGACTGTTTCCAATAAAGATTGTACAGATAATTCCCAATTCATCTTCTACAATGGAAAAGAGATATTTTATGGAGAAAGGCAAAATACCTTGGATTACAGTGTTTAGGAGCCTTTACCCTCAGACAGATACCTATAAGTCATCATCATGGGTTCCTTTGTTTCTATTTTTATGTCCATTGGACCAAAAGAACAAAGGAGACAAAGGACAAAAAAGGTCGCAGAGAGGGTGGCACAAGTGTTATTTTAATGTTTTCTGGAAACCAATGTCCCTGCCTTCATTCTGTACGCAGAACATGAACACACTTGGAGGCCTTAGGCCTCAAAATGATAATGCCTCCCTGTGTGCATAAAAATAGGATACTACATAAAATTATGATATGTGTAAGAAACCCCTGACATTTCTATTTTTCCCTGATGCTTTGTTTGAAATGTCAATTATCGAATTGATCATAAAAGTCCTTTAAGTGCCCCACTTTTCCCTTTCCTCATAATTAGTCTGCCTAGTGTTCAATCCGGAAGTGATAAACTCTTCATAGACATAAAGATCCATTTTCTAATGTGGACTTTTGCATCATCATTACCTCCTGTGTCCCAATTTTGAGATCAATCATTTTACCTTCCACCCACTGGTGTTTTCCTGAGGGGCTGTTGTTAGCCAAGGTGCCTTTGATAGTTGCGCTTCTGTTTCTAGTCCTTTGAAGCCTATTATAAACTTTCATCTTGCCCAGAACACACAGCCCCTGGGAGGTGACTAAAATCAGAGTGGAGGTTTAAAGAGGAGCTCCCTGCAGACTCTTAGGTCTCATGTGAAGTTGTCCATTTCTGTGGGGTCCATGCAACTTCTCCTTCCATGCAAGCCAAGGGTCCAAAATTTTATTTATCCTGATCATGGAGAAAGACTTAACTGATGCCAAATGCTCATTCCTGAGGGCAGACAAGGTTTCTTTGTATTATCCCTTTCTGAAGACATGTCTAGACAGAGCACAGGATGAGGATGCTCTGAGCACCCTGAGTATTTGCAAGAGCTTTGCTGAATTTTAGAAGAACTGATGAGGAGGATGTCATGGGTATCAAAGGGATTGTGTGCCTTTCTGGCACATGAAGAACATGCCTAAGACGTGGCAAAAGCAAAGCACTCAGTACAATTTTTTCATAACTGATATTAAAGTTATGAAACCAAGCTGTTCAATACAGTTAGAAGCTACACTGCCTATTTACTTTTCAATAAAATTTAAAATTCAGCTCCTCTTCAGCACCAGCACATTTATGTCCACAATGCCCACCTGTGACTAGCCCAGATCTAGAACAATTTTGTCATGACAGAAATTCTATTGGACGGTACTGTTCTGAAGGATTTTAAGTCGTCATCGTGGAAAAAAAATTAAACTTCATCGAATTTCCGTACATCTACTTTATGATTGGCATCGTGTTTAAGTTTGTAAATTAAACATTTAGGATAGGTGTTACAGAACCATTCGAAGTTCAGCTTCTGGACACCTCTGAGGAACGTAACCTGACCTTGACCAAAAGAATCCGTGACAGCGTTTATGTGCTTAACCTTCTCTTCTTTCAAGGCACCCCACTAATAAACAAACTATTACCGGCCACAGTCGTCCAAGCAACTCCAGTCCACCAGACCAGTCACTAAACTGGAGCGTCTGCTGGTTTCCTAGCAACAGTGACACGATCCCGCCCCTTCGTTTTCTCCCCTCCACCCCGCCTACCTTATTTGACTGGAAGGGGATGGGTCAGGAGTCCTTGGCCCAATAGGAAGGAAGTAGAGGAGGGAAGTCCTGGCCGCGTCCTCGTCGCTAGGGAAACCAATGCGGCTCGAGGCAGCGCGCGATGCCGAGCGCTGAGGATCTGGCTCTGCTCGCTGCGGAGAACGCAGAAGAGGAAACCGGCTCCGACCCGAGACTGCGTCTCCTGGGGGCCTACGTGGCTCAGAGCCTGCGGCCGGCGGCGGGTGCATGGGAGCGCTGCACGGGGACAACCGAGGCTGAGCATCTGCTTCAGGCCTTCCTGGGCTGCGATGCTGCAGAGGGGCCGCGGCCGTTGCTGGTGGTGCGGCCGGGACCCGGGGGCCTGGCGATGCGACAGGGGATGGACGCGGGACCCGAGTCCGGCCAGGCTCGAGCCAAGGGACTGTTCTTCCTGCGCACCAGGCCCGAGCCTCCAGGGCCCACCAGCCTCCGAGGGGCAGTACTCTGCGGGGACCTGCCCGCTTCGCCTCTGGAGCACCTAGCCGCGCTAATCTCCGAGGTGAGGGAGGGCTGGCGGTCCCTGGCCTGCAGGAACAGGACGGGGAAGGGGGAGGGGCCTTGGGGAAGGGAGATTCAAGATGGGGCGGGGCGAGTCTGCAGGGGCGGGCCAAGGGGCGGGGCGTGGACCGGGCTCCAGTTCCTGAGTAGGTTGAATATTGGATGGGGTTGGTTGGGGCAGAGCCAGAGTGCTAGTGGAAGATCAGAGCTAGATGTAAACTAAAATTATCTGAGGTGTAGATGCGGGTGGGTGAGCAGTGGAGGAAGTCTAGGTGGAGGCCAGGCCACAGTGAGAATGGAAAGAGATTAAGATTTGGGACATTCCAGACTGGCTTCAAGAGTGCTTGAGTCCTCACCTCTTCATAACCCAGTATTTAGAAATCCTTCCTTTTAGTTGGGAAGGTCTGAAGACCAGAAGTGGTGTGCAGGAAAATATTTCTACTGACCCATGAATGCTTACAAGTGAGCATTTACAGGATGAAAAGGCGGTGAAATCGTGTTAGTTCTGCAGAGGAGCACAGGTGGAGAAGATTTCATTTCGATTTTCATCTTTCATTCATAGCATTACACTTCACAAAAGGTCATCCCTGTGCCCACGGAAATCGGGCATCCTTTTGGAAATGCCCAACAGACACTCGGAGGCATTTGTACGGAGGTCAGAGAGAAAAGTCCAGTTGTGGGTTATGGAGAGATTTGGTGACATCATAGCAGAAGCTCTGAGGGGACAAGAGACTCCAGGGGGTGCTCAGGAAATCGTTGGGCAGGCTTCTTTTCCAGTTGGACACATGTGCCTGTGCAGCCTGGTGTCCTGGGTCCTGTGGACTGTGACATAAGTTTGTACAGAGTACTATGTACTGACTATGACATGTTATACATGATAGCGGCTTTGGGGAAACACGAAAGTAATAAGAGGCCAGTTTCCTTCCCTAAGATGTTTAGCTGAAAGAACTAAAATATGCAGTTAATCCTGTATTCACAACACTGATTTGAATACTAAGGGGTGGGGATAGAACTTGCCTCAAAATTACCCGGTATGCAAGAGCCAAGGCCTGAATGTTCCCTACCATATTAAGTTTCAGTCTTTTAATTGCTTTATCAGGAAGCTGTGCAGAGGAGGATTTCTAAAGAAAGGGTCTAGATGGATAAAAGTTCGCAGAAGTCCTGGAAAAGCTTAGTTTATCCATGGGTATGGAAATATTTCAATAGATTAACAATCAGCATAGACTTTCTATCATGCACTGTGTGAACAGCACCCCAAAAGTCTAAGCTTCGGTTAATTCCCTAGATGAACCATGGCAGAAGCTGTTATTGGTTTCCGAGTTGCATCCCGCATGTTGTCTGAGAATCACGCTTGGACTTCAGTGTTGTACTCGCTCCTGAACAAGGAAAGTACAGAGCAAGGGGACTTTCTAAGTGTGTGGGCAGGGTGAACAGAGCTTCAGAGACAGGATGCAGCCTCATGATGCAGGACACAGTAGGCCCATCTCAACACTGTCATGGCAGGAAAAATGAAAAGTAGTATAGCAACTGTCTCAGTTACTCTTCTCTCGTTGCTGGGACAAATACCTGGCACCCAAAATGGAGGAAGGAAAGATTTATTTAGCTCAGAGTTAATGGAGGTTTCAGTCCATACTCAGCTGGCTCCAAGGCAGCCTGGCACATGACATAGAGCAAACATTGATGACTGCTGCAAAGAGCAAGTGCAAAAGGAGTAGTAGTGGGGACAATGGTTTCAGAGAACGAGTCTGTATCCCTTATGTTGCACTCAGGTTATCCACCCCAGGCTGGGTAGTACTGGCACCCATAATCCCAGCAGCAGCATTTACACCCATAATTCCAGTGGATCATGAGTTAATCTCAAACTTTAGAAGTCCACCCCATGACTGCATGAGGCTTTGTGGGGACAACTGGACACAAACCATAACAACTAAAAGTAATTTTAGAATAATTCAAAACCCATAAATATGCAATCATTTTCTTGCCGCTTTGAACAGGATTACAAACAAACAACATTAAACATTCCTTAATCAGGGGCTGGGTAGGTAAATTGTACCCCACCTATTTAATGAAATTCAGTGGCTCCATTAGAAAGAACAATTGATATGGTGCATTCCTTAAGATAGTTTTTTATTTCCAAAAAAAATGTAAAAATTCATCTTTTCAACAATTTCTAAGGACAGTACAGTATTGTCAAACATATATACCTAACTGTATGACAGATATGTAGAATTTCCCTGTCCAGCACTACTGAAACTTTACAACTGCCAGGCAACTTCCTCCCAGACAAACACCACTCTGTACTATCTCTATCTATGAATGTGGCTGCCCTACGTACCTGATGTAAGTGCAGCATTTGGTTTCTTTATTTCTGGCTTTATTTCATTTATCCAAATGTCCTCAAGTTTTAGCCCCATTGACACATATGCTAATGAAACAAGGAGCTACAGGTAGTTAGGCAGATAGGGCACAGGTCCGGAATAGTTAACCTAAAGTAAACTAAAATTCAGGGCTCAGGTGAGTTAACATACCAGAGCTCTCCAATATAATTAACCTAAGCAAACTCACAATACAAACTGACAATCAGGGCCTGACAGAATGAAAGGAACAAATGACAGGTCCCTAAACAAATGGGAGAAGCCTTGAAGAAAGTGAAATGCAAATGAAGCAGCTTGCATTCTGGACTTCAAAAACCTACCCACAAACAAAAGCATCCCGGCATTCTGTCGGGTTCACCTACACTAGTGATGGCGAACCTTTTAGAGCATTTAATGATTGCAAACAGCTGGCTGCAGAATGTGTCCCATAAGTTTTCAATCATGGATCTATACAAAAACTCTGTAAAACTTTCTGGACTTAAACTTCTACAGCATCCGCCTTATGGAACCCTTTCCTAGGTAATTGGGAGCTTTTCCTTTCATTTCCTCTGACACACATACATTAGGCTATTCCCCATTGCTTGCTCCTTGCTATTTGGTTGGCTTTAATCTTTATTGGTGTGAAACAGGGACACAAGAGCTAGATGGAGCTGGTTGTATCAGTGTATCCAGCTTTGTTACGGATGGACAAAAATATCTAGTACTCACAATTTAAAGATTTTAATTTGTCTCATGGTTGGAGGGGTTCATTCCATGGCAATCTGGCTCCAAGGCAGACACATCAAGGTGAAAGGGCTTGTCAAGGAGAGCTACTTCCCTTATGGCAGCCAGGAAGCAGGGAGAGCAAGCAGGAAGGGACCGAGTGTGGCATGTACACTTCCAGATTATGCCACAATGGCCCACCTCTTATGGCCAAGACCCAACCCCTAAAAACACACTGAGCTGTGAATCCGCCAGTGGATCAAGCCCCTGATGACTATAGTGCCCCCATGTGACAATCGCCTTCCCAAGCCCACACCTCTGAACACAAGACACTGAAGGAATATTCTAGATCTAAGTGATAATGGTCATGATTTTTTCAAAGCCAAAGAAGATCCTACTATATATATCACATTTTCATTATCTCTTCGTCTGTCTTGTGTATCTAAGTTGTTTCCACATTTTGGCTATTGGGAGTAATGCTACAGGATAAGACAAGTTTTAAACAAGTACAGAACTGTATACATAGTATATTTCATTTATACTAGAAGGATAAAGGAAAGAGGAAAGGAGAATGGAAAGGACAATCTAAGCAAGTAATCCATTCTGGGGGATCTGAGTGATTGAGATAAAGAGGTAGGCAGAAGTTTTATTTTTTTGCTTCAAAAGCTTTTGTATTTTTGCAGTTCTGTACCATGTAAATGTACTATCTATTTAAAATTTAAATAAAAATAATTTATTTGAAAAATACCTCAAATCCTTTACTTGCATTTCTCAAAGCCTATAGCAGGAATACCTAGTTCATTCAACCCTCTGTTCTCTTATCTACTTCTGTTACATGCCTGAAGCTGACTCAGTTTCCCTGGGAAACCTTCTTCGTCTCTCATCTGCCAAGCCTCTCCCTGTGTCTCCTCCAGGTCAACCCCCTCCTCCATTGCAGCACCTTAATTCAGCACTGCCTCTGGCTTTTCCTTCCACCTTTGGACTCAGTAGTATAAAAGCCAAAAGTTCACCTCAGAAGTTCTCCTCCTGCTGTGTGTGTGTGTGTGTGTGTGTGTGTGTGTGTGTGTGTGTGTTTCGTTGGTTGAGGAAGGTGCTGATGAAAAGAAAAAGCTATAATTTCAACATTATCTTTGTCCCATTACACTAGTACAAGGAGGGAATATGCATCTAAAAATCTATGAAGGAGAATCTAACAGAATTTAGTAACTGCTTTTCCTCATTCTTTTCTCCTTCCAACCACCTGAACCTCACTGCCAGATTATTTTTACTAGTGTTCTGAGATTTGGCTGCTGTTTTAGATTTTTGTGAGGAATGTAGAGTCTGACAGATCTCTGTTCCCTGGTTCTGTCACATTTGTCAGCGTGATGTGAGCTGGTAAGTCTACTCTCTCAGATCCCAACTGTCTCCCAGGGTTGTTGTGAAATTTAGTTTTTTATATATGAAGACACCTGGAGCAGAGTGTGTCACATTGTAGGTGTTTCAGAAAGGGTGAGAGTCATCAGCCCTCCGTATACCATTTCCAAACCTCTGATGGCTCCTTGTTACTTTGCAGTAGCCTAGCCTGGCTCTTCCCTGAGGACTTGACGGCATCACCCATTGCCCTTCTGCCCATGAGCCTGGAGGTGGAATGGGAATCCTCCTTAATTCTCTTCACTTCTTTTCCATTCAGATCAAATAACCTAGAGTTTGAAATTTTATCCTCAGATGGGCATGCTCACCTTCACTGATGCATCCTGTGCTGATAGCAGAGCCCTTCTGTCTCCATGATTCTGACCTACGGTCCAGTGGGACTTTGACCAACTCTGCTTCTGTCTTAATCTATGGTTATTTCAATGGACATATAACTGGTCTTTCTAATGACTTGGCCTTTGGGTTCCCTCAGCCTTTCCCCTCCAGAAATCCTGCCTCTCCTATCTTAAGCATCCTTCTCTTCTCTTACACTTTCCAGTCCTGATTACTGAGAAGCCCCATGGTCCAGTTATATGTCCCTCTGCCTGTGACAACTGTTCCTCCCTTTCCAGCTTTCTCCCTCTCATACCTTAACTACAACAATCCTGGGACCATATTGGTACCTCCAGTCCACTGGGACTGCTGCATCCCTGCACACCTGTGCTTTACCCCTTCCTCAGCATGAGTGTGATAAGCGTCATTCCAGTCGTTCCCTTGTGTCAACTCCTGACTTGCTTTTACTTCACTGTGGCTGCTCACTTGGCAACACCTCCATCCTGGTTAAGTCCCCTCCCTACTCTGTGTCACACCATGAAATGAACTAGGAAGAAGCCACTTAGCTCCACTTAAATTTTGGAATTTGAGTCTCTAATTGTTCTTTTTATTTTTCCTGACAGACAGCCTATATTCTCTTTCTGATTATTTTCTTAACATTTTATATCACATGTCACACTTTCTTTTTTCAGATCTTCAAATGTCCAAAACTTTCTTTTTTAACCTCATTCTGTGATGCTCTTGCTTCTTTCTTTGGAAAAAGGAAATAGAAATAATAGAATGAAATTTTCACAAACTGTTATATAAATCCTGTCTGTCAAAATCCATATGCAAAACCATCCTTCTCATTGTCTTTCTTGTTTGAGTCCAACCCTATGCTTAAAACTGCCATTTTTGTCCTGGGTCCCATGACAGAAACTTCCTCATCTCTTCTGTTCTTTTTACCTCCCTTTCCACTAGATCATTCTCATAGCCATCACTGTACTTCAAGAACCCATCTTAAAGCACAATTCTGGAATGTGTGTCGTTTTTACCATGGCCTAGTCTTCATTCTGGTCTCATATCTAGACATCAGGCTTTCCCTCCCACCCTCCTCAGAAGAGAAATGAAAGAACTTGACAATGCTTCTAAATGATCTCTGCTTGCTCAAATCCGATGTGCTTCCTCTTCTTCCTAGCTTGTTAACATTGGAGGACCCTAGTGATGGTTCTTGGGCCAACTTCTCTGTGTATACTTTTCCTTGAAGGCTCTCATACAACTTCAGAGTCTTCAACCCTCTGTATTTGACACCTCCAAAGTCTATCTCTGTCTCATCTTCTCCTCTTATCAGCCCCTAAGCATAGTTAACTCCTTTCTCTGTGTTTTCAGCTTGAAGCCCCTGGGACACATCAAATTTTATCCTGTCCAAATGCAAGCTCCTGCTCCTCTCTCCAGAAAACTTCACCCTTATTGCCCCCTCCTCCACATCCATTAATGACAACTCTATTTCTCCCATTGCTCAACTTTAGGAGTAATGAGGACTTTTTTTCTCTCACAACTCCAAAATCAACTCACACCACCTCATATTGAAAAGAAAATTACAGACCTTCCTCTTGATCATTACCTCTGCCCCAAACCAGTGTCTTCTGTACAACAGCGGTAGCTTCTGTCTCGACTCCTTTTTCACTTTTGCCTCCTATAATCCCTCCTCAATGAAGTAGCTTGAATGATCCTACTAAAAGGTGATAGGCCACATCACACCTTTGCTCAGAATCTCTCAATGGTGTTCATTTCTTTAAGAGTAAAAATCCGAATCCTATGAGCAAGGCTGAAATTGATTTGACCCTGACCTATTCTTGTTTGTTGCCCATCTTGTTTTAAGCTCCCTATTCTCAACACTGCTTCTTAATCAAACCAGGAAGGCTTCAGCCTCAGGCCCTTGCATTTTTGTGTTTTCTACTTGCAATTTACCTTGCCCAACAATCTGCAAAGCACTCTGCCCACCCACCTGCCTTTGTCTAAATGCTTTTTTCACAAGGATACCTACTCCACTGATCTTCATGGTTGCATGCTCTCCAACTCATCCCCCTAATTGACCAAGTCCTGTGTTTTATTTTTACTCATAGAACTCACTGTTTATTGGCTGCTTCCCTCCTAGAATATAAACTCCTTGAAGTCAGGAATTTTTGTCTGTTCTATTCACTGATGTGTCCTCCTAGCACTTACAATAGCATTAGCATATAGTAAATGCTTAATACTTATTAAGTGAATGGACTCAAGTTTTGTTACATAATTTTCACATGTAGTATTTTTCCATCACTCTAAACCCTCCAAAGTCCAACTGAAGCTTTCTGATCACTCTTTCTTGAGACAGAAGACTTCCATAAACCTCTATGGAGTGCTGTGCAGATACCTGATCCTAAGGGACAACAGTAGATATATAAGGACCACTGACATTAGTTATTGCCTTTGAGATCCTAGGAAATTTTCAGCTTTTTCTCTTTCCCTATTAGACCTTCAGCTCTGGCTCCAAAGCATCTGTTCTCACCGTGAATGTGACAGAGTTTATTCCTTGGCCTTTTTAAAAAACTCTCTGCTTATATGTTATGATTTCTCAGTGAATGTTTCCAATAATACCAGGCAAAACGATTGTCTCTAATTTAATGTTTGGGGTTTAAGTCTTCTATTTCACATGTTCAAGGTCATTTTGGCCATCCACAGAACCTATCAGCTGTATGGATCTATGTCTCCTTTTCATTATTTCCTTGGTGGGTTTCTCATCAAGTTACCTGATCCTCAGATGGCTTGTCTTACTAATATACCTGTAGCAATAGTAGTACAGTTTTAGTAGACAGAGGTTCCTAGTGAGTTGTGCTGATAACTTTTTAAATATCTGGAAACAGACAATTTAAACCAACTCAGGAAATTCAGAAGCAGCTTGATTTAAAGAGCCAAATTGGTCTTTCTCCTCCATACATTCTTTTCTTCTCTGGTGAACAGTAGTCTAAAGCTCCACTTGAGATCAAAATTCCCTCCCGAAGCTCTAGATTGGCAGCATAGAGAAGATATCTCTTCCTTGAAACATTCAGACAAGAGACTTTGGCCTGACTTTCACTGATTCGGATTTGGTTCTGTGTCCACCTCAAGATTTTGAATTGGGTCTCAAAAAAAGAGGAGCTATGTCCAGCAGCCAAACTTAGCTATTGTTCACTCTAAAGATGGAGGGAGGAAGCGAGCAGGAGGTAAAAATAAGTAAGATGTGATGTGCATGGGTACCAACTTTGCACGATGAATATACTCCCTATGTATTGCAAACATGTGCTGATAAAATGATGATGATGACGACGACGATGATGACGATGATGATAATGCTAAAGGAAATGATTCACAACTTTGCTTATTGGTTCCTCTTTACAACAATAGGCAGATTGTTCTTTACCTGAACTGGTCTCTGTGTGTGTGTGTGTGTGTGTGTGTGTGTGTGTTGTGTATGTGTGTGATTGCTTCATTTGGTTTCTGTTTATTCTGTTCTATTCATACTGATGCCCCAGCTTAGTGGTGATGACTGAACACAAAGCAACCAACATAGGGCAAATCAGATGGACTGTAGCTTAGGAATCACATACACACACAACCAGTGGGGGCAGACCCCATACCATGCAGGTCAATATTGGAGTTGCACTTAGGAATAGAGTGAACTCCCAGAGTGAACTCCCAGGGACTGTGGGAGGCACACTTTCCAATGCAAGAGGTATCCCTGGTAATCCTACAACCAGGCAGAGAAGTCCAGCTGAAGCTCAGGGCTAAAGAGGAAATGTACCAGTTCTTTTCTTTTGGTTTCAGGACCTTATCCATAAGAACAAAGTAGGGAGCAATCCTTGTGGGTCAGCTATGGAAGACCTTGCATGTTGTATCAGGAGTCAAGGCCTTATAGTACAGTAACTCTCAGAAAGATGTGTATAACTGCATAGGCCCTTTTTAAGAATCCTCTTTGTGTAAGGTATCAGTAGAGAATGTATGCTTCACTGTGTCCCTGTTACAGGTTGTTGTACCTGTCCTGGCCAATGAGAAGAACCACTTAGGCTGGCCCCATATGGTATGCCAAGATGTTAGGAGGCAAGCCCACACCCTTCAGTGTGACCTCCTTGTTATCCTGGAACAAGTGAAGGGGAGAACATTGCTGCCTCTTCCAGTAGGCTCAGAGAAAGTGGAGTTTGTGGATCCCGAAAGTGAGACAGTGTAAGTACCGCCAGCTGGCCATATGGGCCCAGGAGATATGAGACAAGCTGGTTTATCTGACTGTTTGCTTTGAATGACTTTTCTGTTCCCGACACTGCACAACTTCTCACTCCGCACTCAAGCCCTCTGTCTGCTCTGTTTGCCAGCATCCTCAGAATGTATGTTTGCACTGATTACATCCCTAGCCCTGGTCTTTCAGCCAGAAGTCTTTTAAGACTGTTACAGCAGTGGGGCCTTCTTTCCATTCAGAATCATTTCCAGGCTGAGAGCAGCCACACTGATTCCAGGACTTTGTTCATCAGGATAGCAACTCTTTGTTGGCAAGGCTGCAGGTCCAGCCTGAAAGGCTGTGCCCCTCCTCTACTTAGTAGGCTCCATCACAGCACCATCTCTGGCACTTCTTGTTAGGATTCCAGCCTTCCTGCCCCTCCCCTAAACCCTCCCCCTGCAGCAACTGACGTTTTTCAGGTTCTGGAATTTTTTTTTTTTTATATATAGAAACTAATCTAGCTTCTCTGGGGAGTCCATGCTTCCATTCTTCTAAGTAGGTATTAAAGCCCCAGCCTCATCTCCTTTCAGAAGTTAGATCTACTGAAAGCTTCCGATTACTATTCCAGCTTTGAGTTGTCACTGCTTCTTTCCCCTGAGCGTTTTTTCCCCTAAGCATGCTATGTGTATAAATAATATATTTTGGTATATTTCTGTCCTGCACAGCTACTTGTTTGTGACAACAGGTAGTCTTCTTCCTCCAGGAACTTATTTTGCTGTACTGCCAGGAATTTCTCAGTATATTATTATGATTGTTCATTCAGGAGCCATGATACATCCAAAGTATAAGTAATGTATGCAAACAGCAATATACTTCATGATGAGTTTTTTCCTACTGGAAGCAATTTGCTACATATATACTTTGAAGTAATTTCCTATTTAACTGAAAATCTTATCATGATTTAATAAAAATATCCAATTTTCAAAATAAGTAAATTTAAGTTACCCCTTTGCTAGTCCCTTTATACCTTAACATAATAACATTCAGTGTGTATGTATAACCCACATGGAGTCTTGCTCTTTTTCTTCAAATTTGATTATTATTATTCCCTCAAAGCCTGGATCGTTTCGGGGGAAGCCAATATCTTCTAATACCTTTCAGATTCACTTGGGCCACACAATTTCTCAGCAACTATGAACTTAATTGAATTAAGTGAAGGTGGGTTTCAGTCTTGGAACTGTTAATGACACACTACCTCCCTTTGTCACTATACCCTTGGTGCTTGGCATTTATAAATTTCCATTAAAATTATGTGAAGGGGCAGCCATAATGCATCTTTAAAGATTTGTATTCTTTTCCAAATATAGCTAAGTTATTTAAAACAACATTTAAAAAATGGATGGGGGAGGAAAGCTTGAAAATTCCTTTCTTCATTGGAAAAGCAAAGACAGAGTAAAATCATAATGGTGGGTACAGAAAAGCTGATGGTTAGCTCTTGCAAGAGGAAGCAACCTATTTTCTCTTGCCGCAAAGATTAGAACTCAGAGCAAAATGAAAGAAGTCCAGGGAGATAGGTGTGGCTCCACATGGGGACAAACCTTCTCCCGGGGTAAGCCGACCTACCAAGGAATGTGCTGCTTTATCAAGGAGAGAGCTTATTCTCATACGTGAGATTCAAGCAAGGTTGCATGGCCATCAGACATCTCCTGTCCAAGGCATGCTCACATTAACAGGAAGACTGCATAAAACTCTAAGTTTTCAAACATGCCTTCAGAACATTGGTGAACCCTTGAATCTGTAGGAATCATTGTAGGATTTCTACAATTCATTGACTACTCCAGAGAGTCTATTATTGAAAAGAAAGGAAAAAAAAAAAAAAAACTAAGGTCAGCTGAAATTTCCTGTTTTTAAAAAACATGTGGTGGGGCCAGGGAGATAGCGCAGTAGAGTAAGTGCTTGCCTGGCAAGCACAAGGCCCTGAGTTCAATCCCTGGTACCACAAAAAAAAAAAAAA
>NDGM011013019.1:0-10683 GCA_002564305.1 Octomys mimax | reverse complement strand
AACTTAGGCCCTTGTGCTTGCCAGGGAAGCACTTATTCCACTGAGCCATCTCCCTGGCCCCTGTTGAGTTCTTCATATATTTGAAATAGTAGTCCTTTGTCTGAGAAACACATAGTAAATTTTTTTCCCACATTGTGGGTTGTCTCTTTACTGTTGGTGGTTCTTTTACTGTGAAAGCTTTTTTTTGTTGGGGAGGTCATCAACATCTTTGTAATAATCCTAACCTGTGTGAAAACCCATCTGAATGCCAAGTGGGACAACCAATACATTTTTCCTGCTATACCTGAATATGTACATCACTTTGTATCCACCACCTGGCTAGGGGGTTCAGATCTCTCTGAGGATTTCCTTTGAAAACCCCTCCATTAAGCCTGATGGTCTCACAACCCCAGTGTGGGCAATATGCCTCTTTCTTTCTTTTCTTTTTTCTTTCTTTCTTTCTTTTTTTTTTTTCCTGAACCAGGGATAGAACTCATGCTCTTGCACTTGCCAGGGAAGCGCTTATTCCACTGAGCCATCTCCCTGGCCCTTATGCCTCTCTTTCTTTATCATGATTCCCTCCCATCATCTTTGGGCACACATATATCCAATGCACAACTATAGCCACATCTGATTTTTTACCTTCATGTGCATGATGACCTTCATGTGCATGGGAGTATGGATTGATGGTCCACTTTTGAACCTCTCAGACAGAGAAGGAATGTTTTGCTAGGTCAGCCTTTCCCTTCCAATACTCTAGGTTCCATAATTTATATATCAGGATGACAAATACTGCAGTCTGTTGAGCACAAGGGAGGTACAAAAAGGCAAGCACAGCCTGTCTGAGTCTGATAGAGTCTACCCATGACTCAAGAGTGCAATTGCAGAAGAGTTCTCCTGGATTCTCTGAGTTGATAGCAGTCATTATCCATCCCATGGTAGCTGCCAAGAAGATCAGCATTGCCTCAAACAGCAGGGTCATTGTGATAACTTGAATGGAACTATTTTGCCTGAATCATTCAAACTATCGAGGTGCACAGGATCTGGGGAAAGGCAGGGCGTGTGGAACCTGGGCTACCTACTTTTTCTCTCATGAGTGATGAATCCATGTCTTGCAACTTATTGCTCAGTAAACTCCAATTTGACACATCAAAAAGAGAGGGTTCCCTGTGGGCAAACACCTGATTCAGGCTTGAGTCTGAAGGTGTTCAGTGTCTTGTCCTTTCCCAACTCCGAAGCCCAGGTGAGTACGAGTGGTTTAGCCTTTTAGGCTGAAGTGCCCAGGGGCAGTGCTATTGACCACACCATCCTTTTCACAGTCACAACCGCTTCTCTCACCCTCCATACCCCGTCTATTACCATACTGCTTCTATTTGCAAATAGGACAAAGTTGGGGTCTCTGAGTGTTGTGTCTTATAGGTCAAGTCTTTCAGAATAAATAGCCTCAATGCTCTCCATACAGTCATGCCTTGGGGGTTCCAATGACATTGGAAGGAGGGAGGCAGGATAAATGGCCCAGAACTCTTTTAACTCCTTTTGGATCCTTGGCTTCTCTAGCCCTTGAATAGCTTGGGTCTATGAGCTTCAGAGGTTGCGGGTTCTACGCATCAGGGAGAACTTGTGGAATTTCACAATTCTAACACATATTTGAGCCTTCCTCTTAGAAATGCAATACCCCTTATCTTGCTTCTTTATCCCCTCTTTACACAGCTCCCGGGACTATGTAGCTAAGAACAAATCATCTACATTAGTTACTGGAGGTTTTAGTCCATACTTAGCTGGATCCATGGCAGAGTGACATGTGGCAGAGAGCAGCCCTTCATGGTGGCGGCAAAGAGCAAGAGCAAAGGGGAGGAGTACACAAGAGCTTTTTAATAAGATAAGATTCCAGTGGATTGTGATATTTCCTGGTGATTGGGAATTTATTCATAAAGTCTTTGCCTACACCTATGTCTTTTAGAGGTCTACCTATTTTATCTTCTAGTGTATTTGATGTGTCTGTTTTAATACCCATACCTTTGATCCATTTCAATTTGAGTTTAGAGCATGGTGAGAGATATGGGTCTAGTTTTAATCTTCAGCATGTGGAAATCCAATTTTCCAGTTCTCTCTATTAAAGAAGCTGTCTTTCTTCAAGTGAAGGTGTCTGGTTCCTGTCTTAGTTACTTTTTTCTCATTGCTGACACAAAATACCTGTTCTCCAGAATTAAGGAAGGAAAATTTTGTTTAGATCACAGTTTTTGAGGTTTCAGTCCATACTCAGGGTGGCTTCAGGGCAGAGTGGCATATGGCAGAGGGCAACAATTCATGGTGGTACAAAACAGCAAAAACAACAAGAACAAAAGGGGGAGGAGTAGGAAGAGGAAGCCTCTTTTCCTACCTTGTATCATGTGCAGGCTACCTACCTCAAGGTGGGCGTAGTACTCACACCCATAATCTCCGCATTGGACCATGAATCAAATGACAATCTCCAGAAGCCCACCCCACAACTGCATGAGGCTTTGGGGGGACATCTAGACACGAACCATAACAGCTCCTTTGTCAGAGATAAATTGTCATATGTTTGGAGTTGTTTTTCCATCTTCTTGTCTGTTTCAGGAACCCTCAGGTCTTTTTTTTTTTTGGTCAGTACTATGCTTTTTTTTTTTTTTTTTTAACACAATAGCTTTGTAATATAATTTCAAGTTGAGGATTGTGATGCTGCTTGCTTATTTATTTAGCCAAAAATTGGCTTTGCTAGGTCTCTTTTAGTTCCAAATGAATTTTAGGATTGTTTTTATCTAATTTAGTTAGGTATATTATTCGTATTTTGATTGAGTTTCATTAAATCTATATAACACTTTTGGAAGTATGACCCCTTTCACTATGTAACAATTCTGGAAGTATGACCTTTTTCACTATGTATATAACAATTTTGGAATTATGACCCTTTCCACTATACTAGTTCTTCCTACAAGAACAGGGAATATCTTTCTATTTTCTGATATCCTCTTTGAACTTTTTTTCAGAGTACTGTACTTTTCAATATGAAGGACTTTTTACTTATTTTGTTAGGTTGGTTCCTCAGTATTTCCTTTTTTATGATTTTGTGAAAGATATGGTTTTTCTAATTTCTGTCAGTGAGTTTATTCATATACAGGAATGCTATTGATTTTTTAGTTTTAACTTTGTATTCAGTTGCATGACTGAATTTATTAAATCTGGAAGTCTTTTGGTGGACTCTTTGGGGTCTTATATGTAGAGTATCATGTCATCAACAAATAAACGATAATTTAACTTCTTCATTTTCTGTTCTTGTTTCTTATATTCTTTTCTCCCTTTTCTAATTGCTGTGGCTAATATCTTCAGAAGTATATTGAATTGAAGTGGTGATAGTGGATATCCTTGTCTTATTCCTGAGTTTAGAGTGAAAGCTTTCAGTTTGCAACTATTTAGTATGATGTCGACTTTTGGTTTGTCATAGATAGCTTTTATCAGATTGAGAGAAAGACCAATTTTCTGTAGGGTGTTTGGAATGGAGTCACTGACCAGCTGCTGCAGCCCCCAGTATCAACTGCTCCACTGTCCAGGTGCCTTTCTCCATGGAGGCCTTCAAGGTTTGCCACCATCACCGCTCTTTGTAGGCCGAAGCCTCCTTTCTCACACCTCAAGCTGGGAGTCAAGGAGAATATGCAGTTTGCCCCCTCCCTCTTCTGCCTTGAGGTTCATCACCTCCATCTCCCCAGGGGCTACAGTTCTTCCTCAGAACTTTCTTGGACCTCAGAGATCCACTTCCTTCCTTTTTCTCTTTCCCAAGTTGCTAAACTCCAGAGTATAGCCTCTCAATCTTGGAGAGGCTGATTTGCCCCTTCACATGCACTTTTTTTTATTCCTGTTAAGTTCCCCTTGAAACCTAGACTATTGATTTTTGACCTTTTACATTTTGGGTTTTGTTGACCTCATTTTGAGATCTTGTGCTAATTTTCTTAACCTTCACTTTTCAAAAATTCTTGCTGTTTTCTTTACTGGTCCAGATAACATATCTGCTTTTATTTAGTTCAGTGTCCTGAATGTTGGTGAACCTGAACTGCTTTTTCTCTTGGGAACAGTTTTTGCCTTATTCATCCTCTTTTGAAGTAGCATCATCTTTTCATTCATGTTTCATGAATGAATATGCCTGTGACATCTTTGCTTCCCCCAATATTTCCACCACATCAGTGTGCCTTCCTTTACCCAAATGTCCTTATTATTCATGTTCTCTATTCTCTCTTAGTGCAGAGCTACTGTACCAATCCCTTTCTGCCTGCAGTTTGTCTATAGAATCTACCCCAAAGTCCATCATATGACTGACAGGACTTTTCATAAATAACCCCTAATCTTTCTCTTTAACTTTGTTCCATTTCTCTCATGATTCAGTCATACACTTCCCATCTCACTGTCTCCAACATGGGAGGATGTTTCCTATCTCCGTTTCTGTTTGCATGATCACTATGCCATTTGCCCTCTTTTCTGCCTGGGAAGATCTTATTCATCCTTCCTTAGCCACTTTTTATATTGCTCCTTCAGGGAAGATTTCTGCACTCCTGAGATGAGTTCCTTCCTTTTTGGTACTGCAATAACACTATTTTTAGCCCCAGAGAACATATTGTTACTGTATTATCATTACTTCTGTCTTTTCTTCCCATTAAGCACAAGAATCAACTTTAGTATCTCTATATAGGGCTTTGTACCTGTCTCAGAGTCTAGTGAAGTGTCAGGGAATGTTGGGAAGACTATTGTCACCTGTAAGAGTAATGTTCACATCTTGACTCACAACTTCATGATTATGTAGGCTTGAGCAAGTCACTTGATGAAAGTCTTTTTTTCCTAATTTGTAAGATGGAAGTAAGGACATCTACTTTGCATGTTGGTTATGAGGATTAAAGACAAAACTGATCGGTTAATGGAGGAGTTTCCTGATGCATTGCAGCAGCTCACAGTGCTTACTGTGTGATTGATCAAATGGTGTTGCTTTTTGATTACATTCCCTGAACTCTTATTCTCCTAGGTCTTTTTTCATTTTTACTTTTTTCCTGGTCTCATTTCTAAACTATATTCTTGGCATGGGTAAGCAGGTTCATTGTGGGAGGGTGTCAAGAAGTGGAGAAAGAAGAAAGGAAATTGAGAAACTGTCTTCATTTGGACAACAATGATCCAATTTTAGCTCAACAGTTGTTCTGTGATAGACTCCCCAGTCTGGCTGGATGCAAGAGAAACAGTGATGCGGTTGCTGTGGTAGAGTTTTCAGCAACTATGCCAACTTCTGTGCATGTGCACATCTTAGTTGATTCATGTTTACATGCATGCATGTTGAAATAAATTTCTCCCAACTTTGTTAGCTCCCCTTAAAGCATCACCTTACACCATCCACTTGTCTCAGTAATTTTATTGCATGGCATTCCTTTGTAACGTTCTTTTAGAACTGCATTTCTTTAGGGTCTTCTCAATGAGAACAAACTAACATTAACTAGTAACCTACAGATATTGACTCTATAAGAAGTAAGGCAGTATATTAAATTCTTTGCATGGATTATTTCATTCCTTGTGCACTGCACACTTATGGGCAAAAGCATCATCATTCCATTCTCTAGAGGAGTATAGCTTGGAAAGTGCTAGTGGCTTGATGATATTCATAGTGACTAAGAGGCAGAGGTAAGATGTAAACCAAGAAGTCTGACTTTGGTCTCATGGTCTAAAACACCAACCTGACTGGGGATGTAACTGTACATTTTTGGATGTAATTACCCTTTAGAATCCAAGGTACATGTGATGAATTAGGTGGTAGTTATATTATGCCTATTTGACTTAGTGTATAGGCTCAAATGAAATATGTTTTTTTTCCTACTTACTATTTCATACACTTGAGTGTAGTCTTAAAAATATCTAGGAAAATCACCACTTTAGATAATTCCAATATAATTGTATAATATGTCTTTCACCTTTTGCTAAGAACTATTCAGAAGTATAAAAGAATATATTTGAAAAGAGTAGACACTAGTCTACTTTTAGAGTTAGTCCATTTCAAGTGGTTTGAAATAAAATATTCATGAGGGAAGAGTTGGATGAAGGCTAATGTTTGGATCAGTTGCTTCAGAAATGTTTCTTCATAATGAGATACTTGTGCTGTAGGCATGTCTGTCCTCATTTTCTGGATTAGGAAGTGGAAGATTAATGAGGTTCACACTCTAGTGGTAAACTAATTTCTGAATTTAAAACTCATGTATGTTTCCTTGAAGAATACATCAACCCATAGGAATACAAAGATTTATTTCTTTACTGTTAAGGCCCATATTCCCCCTTTCTCTGCTCAGTAAGCATGAGAATCTTTTTTTTTTTGAAAAATTAAGGGAGAAATCTTAGAGGAAGAAACTTTATATGGAGAGTGTGGTTTGATATGGCAGTTTGGTGCCTCAAAATAGAATCAAATACTTCTGGACTAGAGATCATGAATGGAAGGGGCTCTAGGAGTTGGTTCCTTAATACTTGTAATATTTATTTGTTTTTTTTTTTAAATGACATCATGGAATATAATGCCAATTATCTTTCAGAACATTCCATTGAATGTAATGGCTCATTAAAATTTAACATTGGAATATTAAATCAGGTCTTCTTGGCAGGTGTGGTGGTGCACACTATAATTTTGGCAGTTGGGAGGCTGATGCAGGAGGATCACTGTGAGTTTGAGACCAGCCTGGGATATAAAGTGGGTTCAAGTCCAGCCTGAAGTCTATAGGGAAACCTTGTCTCAAAAAAACAACAAAACAAAATGAAACAACCCAAATAAAACTTCTAAAATGCCCCTTTTCTTAGCTGACATATTTTCTACCTGTTTAAAGTGGTGGAAGACAGCACTGTAGGACTGTGCCAGTCAGCCTGTGAGGCCTTCATCAGTAGGCTAAAGGCTGCAGTGGTTTCGTAGATGCCTTCTGTTCACATACATGGGTAGTAGTGTAGTATGGTGGTCCAAGACTATATTGAGAATTCTCATATTGAAAAGATGCTGGTTCTAGCACAAGCACCTTGGGAAGGTACAGGCTGTGAGGGTGAAATTTTAGGGAAGCAGAGAGTCTGGATTCCAACAAGCTCTCAGTAAAAGTTGCCTTTACTGTGGGTAAGTTTGCAGCTGCAGGCACTGGGGTGGGGGAAGTGTTGCCAAGGGCCTTCCAGCCATTAGCATTATGTTGCAGCTTTTGATTGGCGTTATGTTGGGGAAGCTTTTGTGCAGAAACATGGATTTTTCATTTTAACATGCACTGTCATATCTGGATGCTGTAGTACCATGATGGCAGACATTTGAGAGACTAAAACAGGGAACATGAGACATGAAAAAAGTGTTTACTCTTTGCTCATTTACAGAGGAGTTTGCTGACCCTGAGTCAGTGTCCAAACTCTGCTGCTGTCAGAGTTTATTTGAGTTCCAGCTCTGTTGTAGTTTTTTAGCTGTGCGACCTGGGCAAATATTTTCCTTTCTCAGTCTGTTTTTCTTGTCAATAGAATGAAGGTAATGGCATTTACCTAGCATAGAAAAATTCAATTAGGTCAATTATATAAAATGTTGGGTATAGTTCATGAAATATAGTAAGATCCCAATGAACAGCTAACCTGATGCTCAGTATTCTGAGAATAAGCCCATGTAGGGTAGTTGGTTGGGGCTGGTTTCTTGGAGGAGGTAGAGCTTAATATAGGTCTCAGCTCCGAAGTCAGGTGTGAGTGAATAAATGATAGCTATAGACAATGGTCAACTATGTGCTGACTCAGACTCTGAATCAAGTTTTACCCAGCCACTGAGTCTACCCACAGGAGCTTGCTGATCCCCATAGAACCAGGCTCAGTTAAGCTTTAACCTTGGGCCCTTTACACCAGGCCCTGGCACATTACATATATCACTCCTTTCTGATGCAGTTTAACATTTGCTAAGGAGAAAATGCTCACTTTATTTTAGTGCAATTATATTTGAGGTTAGACCTATACTTTCAAAAAAAGCGACCTTCAGTGAATTCTAAATGTGGCTATTAGTGGATTTTTGGGTTCCCCACTGCTTTGAATCTCTCATGCAGCCATTAAAATAATCTGTGCCTGATTGTTCAAAGCAGCCATTGTTTTTTTACAACCAGCTTGGATTTGATTCTTTGAGAGGCAGGAAACAGCAGGAGTTCATGGCCTTGGCTGGATTGTGAGGCTGTCTGATTCACTGGGCTTCTGTGTATAGCCTCCTTAATTGGGTGTAATCAAGATGCTCCTGAGGAATTTGAGACCATGTGGCTCTTTCCAGCTGATTCATCAGTCCCTCTGGAAAGTACAGTGCCAGAGCAGTCAGAACAGTTTTGGAGCCTTCTCAGCAGTGTGGGCGGGGCCTCAAAGGTCTTAAATTATTTTGGGAAACATTGTTTTTTGTTTGTCTGAGAAGAAAGAGATACCAGACTGTACTCTGAGATTGGGTTACAGAGGTGTGGAAATTTACAACGCAACATTTCTCTATGTGGTACAATATTTATCAAGATGGTAGATTGATTTGACTCATCTGGAATATGAGTTTAAATTTCTTTATGTTGAAAAATAATAATAATAGTTTTCTTCTTTCTAGAATAGTTCTCATCTTAATACACACTGAGCTCCTACCTGTGCTAACAAATGATGTTTTTCTCTTTTTAATCAAGCAGGAAAAATATCTGGTGAATTTAAGAACAGTGTTCTCTTCACAATGATTTGTGATATTTTTCTTTTTGTTTTTTTGAGATAGATTCTCACTATGTAGCTCAGGCTGGCTTTGCACTTACTATGTCTGTCAGGCTGGTCTTGAACTTGTGG
The DNA here is from genome assembly GCA_002564305.1 of Octomys mimax. Lineage (NCBI taxonomy): Eukaryota > Metazoa > Chordata > Mammalia > Rodentia > Octodontidae > Octomys > Octomys mimax. The sequence continues at coordinate 1,878 of NDGM011013019.1, read as the reverse complement.
CACTTCTCCTGCCTGAGGCTCTCAGTGCTGGGATGACATGCCTGTGCCACTGCACTTGGCTGTGATTTGTGATTTAAAAGGAAGGATCACTTCTGGGTGCTTATCTACTTGTATGTCCTTCGTTTTCATACATTTGAGCATGATTAATTAATATAAGGAACTAAACACCTTCCAGTCCTTGGTATTCCATTATACTTACATATTTCACTCAAATTTGCTTATCATTTCATTTTTTTGTTTGCCAATTTAAGTATACAGGTGCTAAAGGCTGCTAGGTAGAGTATATTAACTCTAGAGTTAAATTAACCTTCAGAAGTTCAAAGTAGAAGCTCTTAATATGGAGGGAAGGTATACTCATTGAGTAAATAGCTTTCTAGAAGTAAAGCCTACTATCGCTATGGATAAATTTAAATGTTTGGAGCTTTGATGTAGTTTGGAAAAGATGGGATAACAAAGATCTCATGAGGTCTTTAAAGGTATGGAGGTTTATCTTGCAGAGTTAAGACATATACATATGAAATAATTAGAGATTTATAGTTATATACATCAGGGTTTATTAAGTTCAATGCTGTTCACACTTTGGGCCAGACAGTCCCTTGTTGTAGGGTCATTCAAAGAGGTTTAGCAGTGTCTTTGATCTCTACCTTCTAGATACTACTCCCAATTTATGGCAAATAAAAATGTCTTTAGACATTGGCGTGTCCCCAAGGGGACAAAACCATCCTTGTTTGAGACCCTGCTAATGTAGATTATAACCCATAGAGCAAAAGAATGTTGCAAGGGCTGCTGGTACCCATGTGAGGAGCCACATGGGAAAGCTGTGAAGCTGTGTATGATTGCTGTTGTCATTGTCTCTGAAGACAATACAGATCTCCTCATGCATGCACTGCTTTCTCAAATGTTTGCAGATACTATCATGATGAAAAAATGCAAATGTTTGAAACTTACTGGATTCAAAATTGCTTTTGGCTATTTTGTATTTTTTCACTTAGAAGATCCTAAAAATGTAACTCGGAATGTGTAAATGCCTAGTTTATTGTTTTGTATTTTTAAAGCAGAGATTTATTTCCCAATTTATGTATACAAGCTTTAGGCATGGACTCTGGAGTCATGACTGTGTGGTACTTAATATATATACATTGGATAAGTGTTTTACCTTCTCTATGCCTCAGTTTTTCATCTTCAAAGTAAAAATAATATTTATATTTGACTTAGTATCACTGTAATAATTAAATGAATTACTGCATGTGTTTTTTAGTATAGTGTATTATTTATAGAAAGTAATACATGATAGCTAATATGGTGTCTTTGGAGGAACAGATTCTCTCTGCTATAGCCATTATGGAATGTGGTGCTCTGGGGTTCTCTTATCAAAACAAATTCTTTCACCTTTGCAACTAGAGGCTGCGAAAGTTCAAGTCCTGCTGTTTATTGCAATGTCTTTACACCTTTTTTTCCATTGTCCTGTTCCTTCTAAGCAACTAAGTACTCCTCCATCTTTGTAGTTTGCAACATTACCAGAGCTACCTTTCTAGCCAAACTCATAATGTTTTAAATCATTTTGGTTGGTTGTTTGCTCTTAACTCTTAACATAAATGTGGCTAAAAACCTTCAACAGTAGCCAAGCCACAGCCTCAAAATTAGACTACCTTGAAAATTCTCTGACAAGATTAATTCATTGCCTGCCTTTAGTCTCAATCTCAGGCAAAGTCTCTGAACATGAGCAAAATGCAGAAAAAAATTTCTGCCAAAGCATAATGTGCATGATCTCCATGGAATTCAACAACCAATCCAGTCCTTGTTCCTAACTAAATCTCTTTTTTTTGCCATAATTTTATTGATAAACAAACAGCAATGAGACAGTTTCAAATCAAATCG
>NDGM011013007.1:0-14277 GCA_002564305.1 Octomys mimax | reverse complement strand
GCAAGGTACTGGCAAATTCATACCTGTGGCTATGTGCCAACTATCCTGATCTATCAGCACCATTCAAGGGAATGCTGAATGAAACGCATTGGTGTCGTATCCAAACTCTATACTTTCTTCGTGCTCCATACCTACCAATCTTCTGAAAGATACATTCAAGATGTGCCATTTGATTGAAGACGTTAGTGTAAATCACTTTTAGCTCAATATTTACCCTATTTCCCTGATCTGAGAGTACTAGGTAGCTAAAAATTACTTGTTTATGTAGTCTGACGCAAACCATTTTATATCAAGTTTTTTTGTCAAATGCTTCCCCTGTTTCCCCAGAGCTTCTTCTCTTGAAGTACTCAGAATGTCCTGATATCTCAGGAACAGTTACTATTCCTCTCCAGTGTGTCCGAATTACCACACAAGGAAATTTGCTCTGTTATGGAGTTTTAGTAGTAGGGCTAATTTAATTAAACTGGATTTTTTATCAAAGATTCTGGGGATAATGTCAGACAAGGATCATAATGTTGTTGCCCTTTAGAAGGAAGTTTCATTGGGAGAGATGAATTAAACATTTCAAAGAGGATCGTGAAATTCTGCCAATTAGCACTGTTATTGCCTCTGTAAGTCACTTTTATTCAAAATAGGTTCTTGGGGGAAATAATATAGATGTTAAATTTTACATGAAATATCAGATAATTTGGGATTGAAATAAATGTACAGACTTTAATAAAATAGTCCTTATCAGAGCCTTTCTTTACATTGTTAATCTGCCTAGGATATGTCATGCAGAATTCCTGAAATTACTTTATCTCATTAGGACTTTTATATTTTTTTCCATGGACATTTTCATAATTGGTGTTCCGGAGAAATGCCTTTGACATTGAGAGGTGCTCATATACTTTTAATGGTGTAGTTAAAAATGAAATATAGAACCATAATCCTATTATTTATTTTACATGTCAAAGGAGATACTCTTGTGTATTAAGTGGTATTAAAATTCTTCCTGAATTAAAGGATCATAGCATTATACCTAATAGAAGAGTCCAATAGCTAACCAAATGGTGTCTCACCAGTTTTTTATTCCTCCCAAACAGAATAGAAATAAATACTTAACATGTCCTGACAAAGTCAAAGTATATGTAAAATAGAAAAATGTAAAGTTAAACCTGCTTGACCCCAATAAGAAAATGTGTCATTTATTCCAGAGATTAGATGGAGATGCAGGTGAGTATGGTTAGGACAGTGGGGAACATTTCTTCTGGTATCGCTGCTTTCTGGGCCAGAGAACAACCCTCAAAGATTTTTAGGCCCTCTGTCACTAACAATTGATCACATGTGCACACTTGTCCAGAAAGCTAAAGAGTGGAAAGAAAGGTAACACGAATCCATCAGCCCATCCTGAAGACACCATAAAGAGGTGAGGCACAGAAATGTATTTCTATCTGATTTTTCTAAAATGCACCAAGTCTACATAGAAAACATGTATTATACTCGAGATAATTCAAAATATATGTAATAATATTGCAAAAGGGCTGATAGGAGATGGAAAGCACAAGATAGTGCCATAGAGGTTCACGGTACTCCACACAGAGCATTCCACTCCACTTGGAAAAGGACCATAGGGTGGTGGCTCGCAGCCCAAGAAGGGCCCACGCCCTCACTACTAAGGAAATAAAGATTGCAGCCAACCTGCTCCACCATCTTTTGATCTCACACAGGATGGCAAGGACAACAGGAAGTAGGCAGGCTGTGGACCCCGAGCACACCCGTCCCCTAAGAGCCAAGCACTCACAGCACTCGGGTACCAATGGAAAATCACTAAAAGCAGTGGAGCAGAAACCAACTGGTACAATGCCAAATAAAGCAAAGCATGTGATTTTGAATTCTAAACTTCAGTTTCCTAGTTAAGTACAGACTGTCATGTTCTTTCTTCTCTTCCTTCCTCGTTCCCTTATCTTTCTCTTCTCTCTCTTTTTTGTCCATTTTCTCTGGGCTCTTAGAAGATGCGTTTATTACAATGCACATACCCGAATGACCATCTGGTTATTTTTCCCAGTTAGTTGGCTTGGATTGAAATACCACCTATGAAATTTGAGAAGCAGTTTGCAGAACAGCTTAAACTAAGCTTCCTGACCAGATTTAAGTTGGTTCAATTAGAACTGTGAGTTAATAAAAATGACTGATCTGAAAACTCCTCTGGACTTTAATAGGTTATTATGCCTTTATCTTCTAATCCTTTCACAAATGGCTTAGGCCAGGAGATGTTCTATGATAGGCAACCATTGTGTGAAACTAGTTTTGCTCACCTATGGGAAAGATTCCTTTTATTAAATATGTGAATATATACACAGTAGAAATTCATTCACAGAAAGCAAAATTGAGTTCTTTAAGGGCATGCAACATGTCGTCTTTTAAATTTCTGAATTAATCTGTGTTGGTATATGACACCTCACCTTCTAGTTCGCTGACTGCTCACACTTCACATTGTCAAAAAGTCTCTCTGATGACTCAGTGCTTATTAAAATGCTACTAGGTCTTCCCAGGCTGATGTTACCCAGACCCACTGCTCACTGAAAAATGAATTTTAAAATTGAGACAGTAATATTCAATTAAATAAATGAAAAATGCAAACTTAAACATAGCATGATGACTTTATATCAGAGACACAAAATATAAATCAAGAGCAAGAAAAAAAAAACCCAGATAATAGGAAATAGGATGGTAGGTCTTTCCTAAGTGAGAAGAGCAAAAAGGGCAGGAGGAAAGGGGCAAAGAGACAGAAGCTAGAGGGCACAGTATGCTACAAACATGCATAAAAAAAGGTCATCTTGAAGAAGAAGGACGAGGAGAAAAAGAAGAGAAAGAAAAAGAAATGTCCCAGAGAAAAAGAAACTCAATCTCTCAATTTTTCTGACTTTCTAGAGTAGAAATGCTAATCTCTTGCTATTCTTCAAATTTCGAAATCTAAGTGGAAGCCACATACATGCTGTTTATAGCCCTGAGGGGAAAATGTGTGCGTAGGTTTGGGTCTAGCACGCGCTGTAGAGAGCAACCCCAAGCTTATCAGCGGAGTGAGATTCCTGGGTGTAGGTGCAGGGTGGCCTTAATCCTCGGGTGACACCCCACGCTCCTGGCTTAGTATAATTTACACTTACACAGCTCTCTCAGTTTGGACGTTACTTAACTCTACGGTTCTTCCCTGCTTCCAGCAACTCTGATTCGGCTAATAAGCTAATCACACTCATAAGAATACTATTTTGTCAAATGTTAATAGGTATTACACGCCACGAAAGAGTTGAGAGTCATTATCATTTGAGAATGGTGGATGAAGGTTATTTGAATAATTTATTTTTATTTTCAAAATACATTCTGATCATGTACTGTAATAGCACATTGCGCTTTTTCCCCACAGTTGAATTGGTATAACATACCGGCCAGTCTTATTTCATAAAGGAAGTCTTTTCAATGGAGAATTTCTGGACTAATATGCAAACTTTGGGAAATAATGACTCATAATATAATATTCCATTCCCAAACATGTCACCGAACCTTCTGCTTTGTCCAGTCTTTCCTTCCTGCCATTGCCCAGCTCAGGCACCATGGGTGGCCACATGATTTATCATCTAAGCAGAGAAACTATAAAGTAAACGAAACTATGATAAGTGACTACGCACAAGCAAAAGCTAACCCTGGGACTCCCCAGACAAGACTATTTAAACATTTATTATCACCAAATTGAATAAATTCCATACACGCTACTCATCTTTGATAGTTTAAAGGGCTACAAACCTTTATAAACTATAGCAAAACACTGTGTGTCTCAATTCACAAAATATTCACGAAAATTTTGCTTCATGTACAAACTCTTATTTTGAAAGGTTCTATAGAGCTCTGGTAAAGATAAAATTTAACATTGATTTATATTCTTGCAGGTGAATGCAAGCCTAGTCAGTATCATCAATGATCGATATAGCTTTACCTTAACACATTTTTAATTAATTAACTTTATTGGTACATTTCAGACACTTAGGAAATCAGTGTGGAGATTCCTCAAAAGACGAAAGCTACTGTTTCTATTTGATTCAGCTTTACTCTTGGTGTCATCTTTCCAAGAAATTAATAGCATTATAGCACAGTGATGCGATCACACGCTTGTGTATAGTAGCACAATTTGTGACATCCAAATCTCAGAAATAGCCCAAATGCCCATAAACTAACAAATGGATATAGAAAAAATATATATATATATACATATAATGAAATATTACTGTGCCATAAACAAGGATAAGCAATAAGCCTGAGAGATTTTTAGGTCAGTGGGTGCACCTTGAGACCATATTCTTAACTAAATCAGACACATGTAATAAATATTGCATTGTTTTGGTAGTGTGAGAAGGCAAAAATTTATATGAAGACTAAGATGTATAATAGATATTGTGAAATAGAAAGAAAATGTTTAAATGGAAAAAAGAGCAAGGGGGAAAAAGAAAAAAATGAGGAAAGGAAAAAGTGGGAACAGATTTTGTAAATAAGGATGAGAAGAGAAGTTGCAGGGAGAGGAAGGGAATGGAAAAGAAGAAGATTTAAGGTATGTTCTGTACAGGTACTTCAATGTTTTGTTTTGTTTTTATTTTAGGGAAGGGTCTACAGGGTGTTCAGGGTCTCATTACAAGATTGAACTCGTAGTGATCCGCCTGTTTACAGCCTCCCAAGACCTGGGATTATAGGCGCACACCAGCACACCTAGTCTCAATTGCCAACTCAGCACGCCTCCAGGGGTGGGGCCAGCATGGTAGGCCCCAGGATTGAATCCTGGCCCATGCGCCTGCTTGCAGGCACTTTAATCCGCTGAGCTATTTTGACAGCCCCTTCAATATATTTTATATGTATCACTGTCAACATTTATTAAAACGTAAAATGAAAAGAGTATATTAGCCATTTTCAGAGTTCATTGTATAAATTAATGATATTATAAACTACACAGTGAATTAAAGAAGGACACATGAGATTTAAAGGAATAAAAATTATACTGCTCTTAATGCAAAAAAGAGTGGTTGCAATCGATAACAAGCCCTAGCCCCAGATGGATGTGGAATTTTCACCCTGGAACTATCTTTAGGGGTACTCTACCCTGATGAGAAATTGTTCTGCTTTATTAGAAATTTATCAGACTCTAACTTTGCTTAACAATCCATTCGTGCATTTCATGAATATAATAAAAAATAAAGAAAAACATGTACATTAACTCTGGATTTTACCTGTTCACGTTGATAAAACTTTGCAGTGAATTATTTAAATACTTATAGGAAATTTAATATATTATTGTCAAATACAGATTTAATTTAGACTCCCCTGGCTACAGAATGTTTTAGAAGCATATCCACCGGTTGCATATAGTTGACCCATGAAAAATAAATCTGTCAAACAAGGCACAAATGGAATATGGAAAGCTCAGAAATGCTTCGGGTGCACTAACCTCTTTAAAGGTCATTAAGTGTGAAATAGGTTGCTTTTGAATGGCATTTAAAAAAGAAATCCCTAACAAGCTGGTACTGATTAAAACAAAATTAATAGTGGATCAAACTTTCAGGCATTCAAGTCAAGTTGTGCAAACCCTACGTGTTTATAACGACAGTACATAAACTGCTGATGTGTTCTTCACAGCTTTAGAGAATGTGTAATTCTCAGGAACCCTACACGACGAAGGGCCCTGAACATTAAATTAGAATATTTGTTACTGGAAAAGACATATTGCCATTAATCCTCCTGAAAATACTCTCTGGACGTGGGAGCACACCTGTGCGCTCAGACTCACCCTTCCTGAACCTGTTCGGAGGGTCTCCTCACTCAGTATCTTTATAAGGTGTGAAAACAAAACAAATAAAAGCTAAGCAGAAGGGCTGCTGCGGAGGCAGTGCAGCGCTGTAAGCGCCTGCCAGGCGAGCTCTTGCACTCAAGTTCAATCCGCAATACTGCATGCCTTGCTGGCCTCAAAACTAGGTGTGATGACACCTCCTCTAGGGAGGCTGAGGCAAGAGGATAACGGCCAGTCCGAGCTGTGTAGCAAGACCCTGTACCACTGCACCACACAAATAAATAAAAGATGAAAGTAACAAACAATGTGGTGCTACCAAGTGGAAATAGTCTAGTGACAACATGGTGGTGACCACTATCACCTTATTCACTGCATCTAGCACCAGGCAACTTCTACCTCTTCCCCAAAGGAAAGGTAAATACACTGAATTGATTCAGCACACAGAGGTGGCCAGCTGCACCCCAGAAGATGGTGAATTTATGCTTTCCCACTCAACTTTGTCTCCTTTCACCGACTTCCCTGTGAATTGCTGTAGCTATATCAACATTCTGCACATTTGGTAATAGCAGGGAAAACATTCTACCTGCCATATCGACACCATTCATCCTGAAATACAGTGGGCGACTCCTGCTCCGAATCACCTCCCTAGTAAGTATAAACAGTAAGGTTTTTGTCACAATCACTATTACACTTTCTTTATGTTTTCCTAGATGGCACTGCTTCCTTTATTTTACAACACTCAGAAGTGGAACCAGGGATGTCTTTCCGATTTTGTAACAGTGGTGAGCTTTTGTTGAAACTTCCCTGAGAACACTAAGGTGCTCATAGTGGAAACAGAAAGGAAGGGTCGAGTCTGCAGCACCCGCCCGGGTCACATGCCAGGGAGCCAGCTGTGGGTTCAGACACTGCGCTAGCTTAGCGGGGTGTGACGCTTTCCTGCTGTTGTCTATCCATGTCCATATGAAACGTGGATATTTATGCAATAAAGCATATCTTTGAGTCTCCTCTAATAACCCTTTACTAAACTCATCAATTCCTCTTCAGTGATAAATACTAGGTGATAATAAATTTGAAGATCCTTCTAGTACATTTGTCTCTTATTCAAGAAACAAAAATATTTTTCATGTGTATTCACAGATATTCATGCACACGTCCATGAGTTTCTCCAATAAACATACTTAGGAGCACACCAGCGTGCAGCGTCTCAGAAACCTGAGGCAGGAGTGAAAAGGAAACCAGCATACTATATCTTAAATTTTTTAAGGTAAAAATCAAGCTAACAAATCATTAAGTAAATTGAATTTTATTCTCTTACCTTGAATTTATTTCACATTAGAAAATCAATTTCCATATACAAAGCTTGTAAATGCCATCCAAAGTCATATGTATTTCTGGAACCAAATGTTGGAATGTCAAAAAAAGTAGGTGACTGTAAGAAACTTTTGGGACTACACTCTGGCAAGCAGGAGGACTTGGATGCCAGTTAATTGTCTTTGCTTTAACTCAATCACATCTGCTACTCAAAAGCTCCCCATAGTCCTAAATATTCTGTACAGAATGAAGAAACATTGAAAGGCTATAGAGTTGAGAGTGGGAGCCAGTGAGATGTTCCCAGAAGCCCACGCAGAAGAGGGCTTCCGAGAAGTCTTGGGAAACGGAAAGAAGCAAATCCCACAGGAGAGCCCCATGGCGTGGTACTCCAGGAGAGGCACAGGGGTGTGCAGTGTCCCTAAAAGGACAGTGAGACCGTGCTCTAGACGGTGCAGAGAGTCCACCGCGGCTGGGTTAAGCGCTTGACAGAGAGAGCGCTTTTTCAATGCTTTTTTCCTCCTAAAATTCAAAGTTAAGTCTTAGGAAACACGCGACATGGACCCTTTTCAAGCGGCGGGCTGTGCATGTCTATTTTCTGAATTGATATTTCTCAACAGCACGTATGGAGTAGTTTGTGGCATTTATAAAACGGCAGAATTACGATTACAGATGGTTTGATCCGCTCCTACACCTGTTCTTGCGATGTAAAGCACAATTCAGCCGACTTCTTGAAGACAGATACACACTGCTACTAGAGAGACAGCCCGGGAGACCACGTGCACAGGCTGCTCCTGCAGGCAGGTAACTCTGCCCGGTGACTCTCACAATATTCGCAAACTTCATCAGCATCAGAGATATATTTTCTATTTACTGTGCACTTCCTTGTAGGCATTAAATATCATTTCAGTTAAAAAGCATGTTTTAGAAAATTATATATATATATATATATATTCATTATAATAAATTTTGCTTAGAAATTTCTCTACAATTTATATTTACATATTTCTAATATTTCTATATCGACTTATTTTTCTTTTGAGGAGCATATTACGGTATTTCTTGCCTCAGTGAATATATATGAAGTTCACGAAGGCATTCAGTATTTACTATTTTACATGAATAATTATTTTTTCCATTTACCACATTTATAGTGTACTGTTAGACACTCACTGTCTAAGTGTTTTATTTCCAAAAGATTATTTTAATTCATCTACTTTCAAAGATATTCAGCATATGCATTTTTAGTTCTGTAATTTCATTAGCTACAGAACTACTATAATTTTTTAAAAAAAATATTTGAAAACAATAAAATAGATGTTTGACAGAAGAAAAGGTGGCCGGGAGGTGGCGGGCGAGCACAGGAGAGAGGGAAGAGCTGCGGCAGGTGCTGCCGGTGCGCCAGCCCCTGGACACCTGTGACCATCGCGTTCCATAAACTGGGACAGACAAAAGAAGTGAGAAGGAAAACCGTCATAGGCAGCTTTTTATAGCCAACTATCTGTCCACATCCACATGTCAGCTTTTGTTATTTCATTCAGGATTTAAAACCTTGTTAATGTTGCAAATCTTAAATCAATAGTTCTATAGTATTTTTACTATTCAACTTGTGATATTTAAACTGTTTCAAATAAATTCCTAAAATATTCATTCAGTTACCCCTTGTACAAGTAAAAGCTATTATTTATTATTATTATTATTATTTAGGATGGGAGTTTAGCTCTGCAAAAGGGCCCATATGTGGGGGCAAATGAATAATTGCTAGACCCAAAAGATGTACTGGTGTATGTGTATGAATATAATTATATGTATGTGTGTGTATACATTCCATTTAATTTTAAACTTATCTCAGGACATGCAAAAGTTATGACATTCTGATATCTTTTTATAGCTCCTTGTTGAAATCTATTTAAATAGTCATTGTATCCCAAAGAATCATATTACTACACTGATTTTCATAGGGCTCATGTCCGAAACAATTTTTCTTCTTTTATGTGTATCTTATTTCATGTTGCTTTGCTTATAAGAACATGATTATAAAATTATTTTTATTTCCTAAAATTTTGAAAATCCATCAGGCTACAAATGTTGGTATTATATATTTCTATTGTTTTGTTGCTTTTCATAATATCTTATGTGCATGTAAATACAGAATTTACGTTTCATGAATTGTTCCTTCTACTGTTATAAATATTCAAAAGTGCATTTCCTGCTAAATATTAGAAAACGATTTCATATGAGTATTATACAGATTTTAGTATCAGAGTATATAAAGCATTCTTTATGTAAAGCATCATAAATATTTAAATAAAGCATTCTGGGAAGGATAGAAGATATAATGGAACTTTAGGTTTTTGTTTGTTTTTTGTGATTTCAGACTTGCACACAATTTGTAAGAATAGCTCAGGGGCTGACAAGATAGTGCAGCAGACTAAAGCACCTGCTTAGGCAAGCTTAGGCAAACGCGGGACCTCAGTTAGATGTCTGGCATCACATACCTCTCCAGCCCCAAGCCCAAGGCAGGCTGAGCCATCCAGAATCTGGGCATGGCGGCACACGCCTGGAATCTTAGCACTGGGGAGGCTGCAAGCAGGAGCATCACCATGAGTCTGAGCAGGGTAGTGAGACCCTGCATAACCAAATACTTAAAAAAAAGAATAGTTCAAAGTGTTTCTGCATAGTCTTCACTAGTGTTTAGTCAGCTCAGAGAGAGAGAAAGAGAGAGAGACAGAGACAGAGGGACTATACATCGTGGTAGAAGCAAAGCTAAATAAAGTAGTTCTGTGTGAGGGTGAGAAAACATGCATATCAGAAAAACGAAGAGGTTTTCTTTTTTTTAGCGATATCTTTCCTCCTCTACCATAATTCACTATTTCTGCACACTGCATCGTCTCAATGCCTATAGGGATGCTGTTTTAACATTCTCTCCCTCATGGGACCTGCTCATTTTCAAGTTGTTTCAAGTTTCAGAAGGACCATACTTCAACTAAGATTATCAACTTCCACCAGCATGAATCCCAAACTTCTACCCACCGTTCAAAATATTAATAATTTCTAGGATAGGAAATAAACTCTCCGCAGCATCATTCAGCTTCACTGAGGATGGCATCTTAGGAATTTCCTTTCCGTATTTGGCATGTACTGAAGACCCTCAATAATAGGTGAGGTTAAATGCACGGGAAGCCCTCTGAACTTCACACACATTTGTGCTTCTACCCAGAAGTTACATAGTTCTCTCATGAAAAGCCACCCTTCCCTCAGAATAAGTGTGGGTCTTTCTCTTGCCTCCTTACAGATCGCCATGTCCCTGGTATGTCCTGAACCGATCTTCACCTGAAAACATAACTGATGAACTGTGGAAAAGTTTAATTTGGGATGACGATTTTGGTCCACTTACTGTCCCTTCTGCTCTCTAGAAGACCTGGGGACTGAGGCAATGGGCTGCTATTGGTAAAAGCTGAAGCCCACAAGTCAGCTACATGGGAATGTGTAATTGAAGCATAATGGCTCTTGGTACGGGGATCAGTCTCTGGATCTGCGCTTGCCAGGCAGGCGCGTACACCTCAGAGCTATAGCCCCAGCTGTACAATGGTGCTTCTGAAATGGAAGAGTGCAGTGAGCTTTCCTGGTTGCTGAAACTCTGTGCACACTCATGGATAAAAAGAATGAACCCTGCCCTAACTCACTGGGAGAGGACACCTGGAAGCTCGGTGCTCAGACCCCTATGTGGTCGCTCCCGACGTAGTCACTTGTGGAAATTGTGAAGTCCTGTTACACAGGAGGTCTGGACACCAACTCTCGTATTCCGTATTCACTCAACCAAAATGTCACATGTGAGAAATGGTACAATTAGAATGAATATTCACAGCCTCAAAAAACTTTAAAGTTAAAAACCAATGATATGAAACAAGGACAAATAATGAAGCTAATAATATATTGGTTATGGTCAAATGAGGCTTTTTTTTCACAACTATATTCAATCCCAATAATATCAGCTTCAGCTAGACAGAAATAATTTTCTCATTTTATATATGAATTGACTTGGAGACTGTTTAGTTATTATGTTGTCTTAGACACTTCTTTTGTCATCGCCTTTCATTCTAGACACTTGCAAGTTAAAGGAGACGGGGTTTATTTTTACTCCCAGTTTCTCAGATGTCAGTTCTTACGTAGTTGGTGTGTCCAAGGTGGAACCAGTGTGGCAGAAGGACACTGCTGGCAAAAAGCTGCTCCCATCAAGCAGCTAAGGAGCAAATCGATGAGGGTGTCAGCACCCTTCCAAATTTTTCCCCTGGGACCACCCCCAGTCAGGTACACCTTCCAACAGCATTCCAACCATTGTGTTCCCATCATCTGATGTTACAGAAGTGTCATTGAGGAAAAACACCCAGCAGAGAAACCAAATATGGAGAAACAAAGAAGCCTTTATTGTGCACCAGGGACCAACATCCTGACTTGGGAGTCAGGACTGACAAGCTGAGGGTGCCCGTTTGGACTTTACCTCCAGGTCACACGCTTTTGAGGTTTCCATAGCAACTACATCACTCTATTACTTCATTCTCAGGAATTTGCCAAGAATGCATGAGGTGTGCATTTCTCAGACACTGCTGACCATCTTCTGGTCACAGAACTTCGTGGCTTAACGCCTACATTATCTCCCAATTTGTTTTAACTATCTGTTCTTATCTTACTAGCTATACGGTAGGAGATGGGGGAGTGAATTTATATACAGTTCAAGTAAACTTAAGTGACTTTAAAATGGAGTTACAAAAGAAAAATGGAGTCTCTTTTGCCCCCAGCACTAATCTTCTTCCAAACCTGCACCTCTGAACCCAAGATACTCCTGGGGCGCATAGAGATCTGAACCACATTGTTGACTCATACGCTTACTTGATAAATACCACAGTCATTTCAAAACAAATATTTCAATTTAGGTAATATGAAGAGTGGACACTGAGTTTTCCTGGACTGTGGGTATAGCTATAGTGCACTCATAAAAAGTGTTGAATGCACAATCAAATGCTAAATTTTATTACGTGATGATGTAACACTCAATGTTTGAGACTGGCTAACTATAAATCTAGATGTGTATGTAAGAAAACCCAGTAATGTAATTACTGTGATTAAATTATATAAATTAAAGAAAACTTAGGCATTAGAAGGGGGTTGGTTTTGAGATTTAAAAAAGAGTCTAGATATGATCTTTGTGCTTTATGTACATATATTGAAATATCAGACTATGAGATTATAGATAGATAGATAGATAGATAGATAGATAGATAGATATAACTTTGTGTCAGTCAAGGTTTTTTTTTTTTACTTTTTTTTTGAGGAACTCAGGGCCTTACTCTTGCCAGGGAAGTGCTTATTCTATTGAGCCATGTCCCCAGCCCCAAGACATTTTTTAAACAGAATATAAATTAGTAATAAAAAGTAGAAATTTCATAGTATTTCACTAAATACAATACTACAAATTCAACTGTATTTGTTGTATTGCGTAGTGTTGTCTTCAACATAGTTGTTCAGATTACCAGATATAGGGCCGACCAAATAGTTCAGCAGATTAAAGTGCCTGCAAGCAGGCCCAGGGGCTATGGGTTCCATCCACTTCAGTCCCACCCCGGGGCACGCTGAGATGCCAATTGAGACTGGGCATAGTGGCTCACGCCTATAATCCCAGCTCTTGGAAGACTGTAAACAGGCAGATCACTCTGAGTGCAATCTAGTAGTGAGACCCCGAACACTCTGTAGAGCCTTCCCCCCCAAAAAAAGATTACCAGATATATGCATGCAAAATTGATGAAAGAAAAAAGAAAAAGATACTTATAAGTAACTAAAAAGAGAGAAAGAGAAAATAATGAAAAAAGACAATGATATAGTAAATATTAACTGCTCCTTTCCATTAAAAAAATAAAAAGAAAAAAGAAATCACTTCTGATGTCAGGTATTGACAATAAAAAATAAAAATAAGAAAATAAGTCTTACTAAAAGGAAATACTTATTACTAATATATATATATATATATATATAAAGAAATATTTTTAAACTTTTTATTATGAGGGATCAACAAGACAGACACTAGTGAATTAAAATTTGGGCTACCATTTTCAATGTTATAGTTCACTGAAATGGGAAAAAAAATCACACTTAGAACCCTATGTGCATTGGTTTCCTATTTAACATAGACTTTTCATCACACTCAGAAGCAAAAACTTCAACAAAGAAACAAATCTAAGTGAATAAATATACAATAACAATACGTCAAGTATATTTATTGTCACTAGTAATTGGGGGAAATACAAATTAATACTTTGATAAGTTTTCATTTCATATCTAATGGCCAAGAAAATATGTAAGAATCCTGGAAGTATTGCAAGCGCTCAAAGAACTACGTGTTATTCATTTGGAGTAAAAATTTCATTTTCCAATAGAAATAGTCTAGTCTTCCTATTTGTTGGAGTGTTTGTATAATGCACGGGTTAAGTATTTCAGTGTACATGATACATTCATATCCTATTGTCATTTACCATACAATGTAGTCTTATTTGAAAACGGGCATTTATGTAGAGGCAAACAGTTACATTTAGCTCTTTATAGTAGATGCTATACCAAAACAGACACAGAGACACTAAGATCCAGTGACTCTAGGCAAAGGGACTCAGCCACACTCCAAGAGGTGCGGTTCCAAACAGAGACTTCATGCAGAAAAATCGGAAGGAGCCAAACCTGCTGATGTCTTACTATTGAACTCTAGTTGCTGAAACTAGGAAACAGAAAATTGCTGTTAGTACTTAGTTGTAGTACTTGGTTGACACACATTGGCTAAGCTGGGAATATGTACCACATTGACAGTACAGAGAGCAGACAGTGGGAATGTATGCGATATTTCCGATCGCAAATTATGTCAAAAGTTACAACAAAATGTTTACTCACAGCTGCATAGGAAAGTTATGATGCATATACAATACTGTTTTTCTAAATGACTAGCAATCTCTTGACCCTCAAAATAAATATATATATATATGTACATGTATATGATATTGTCATGCAATTATAAAATATTATATATTTATTGGTGTAAGACAAATTTATACGTGTCATATTCATAATAAAGTAAATATTTCATCATAATTTTCATAGAATCAGTTGAGCACCACTGAACC
>NDGM011013002.1:0-16775 GCA_002564305.1 Octomys mimax | reverse complement strand
CTCTCTCTCTCTCTCTCGCTCTCACTCTCGCTCTCTCCCTCTAAATAAATAAATAAATGTTTTTTAGAACCTACTGCATGACCAGGCTCTGAACAAACACAGTCTATATCAGTTTTTGGTTGGTTAGTTGGTTTTGTTTAACCAGGCCTAGTTTCTGCCCTCATGGAGCATCTGGGACATGTACAGTAGGAAACACGACCTTTCCACTTGAGCAGATGCACCACATGGGAGTGGTGGTATGGAGGGGCTAGAGCGTGCCTGAGGGCCAGGCAAAGTCTGAATCTTGTCTCTACCATCTGTGAGACAATGACCTCGGTCAAGTTACCACATTTCTCCAGCCTCTGTGTGCTCTTTTTCTGAACAGTATTGCCCACCCAGGAAGGAAATGATCAACACACTAAAGGTGCTACTATTTTATTATTTTGTTTTAATATTCTTATTACATACAGGAGATTTGGTAAATACTACTATGCAAACTTAATCCAGTGTGCGGACTCTGAAGCAAATGGGCCTTGGATGAAAGAACCACTCAGGTGCAGCTCAGGATTCTGGAAGTACTCTAGATTGCTCAGAAGGTGGCTCTGGCTTCCTGAGGACCCTGAGCAATGCCGCCAGCCTGTGGGAGTCTTTGGAGAAGAGAGGGCTCCCATTGGGATCCCAGGGGGTCCTGCCTGTCTGGAGCTCAGCCGCTTTCTGGAGATTCCTTTGGCCGGGGAGCAGCTCCTTCGGACATCAGGGAATGCTCTGCCAACCAGGCTCCCGCTGGGTTCTGGTCGGTGCACCAAGCCTTTCCCACCTCCCTGAAGCTCAGTGCCCAAGAATCTCCCTTCATGCTCCCAACAGCACCCAGGCATGAGCACACCAGGGCCCGGGCAGCTTGCTTCCTACCCGTCTGCTGCCCCTGTGACACCGCTGGAGGGCAAGCTCACGAAAGAGTGCCACACCCACCTGTGACATTGGAAAGATCTGGGCTGATGTCACAGCTTGCCCATTTCTGGCCACCCGCCTTGACTTAAACTAGGATAACATCTTTCACACATAGTTCTTTCTGTTTTCTTTTTCTTTTTTCTGTATTTAGGGCAGGGTCTACAGGGTCTACAGGGTCTACAGGGTCTCACTGCATAGATCAGACTCATACTGATTCTATTTATAGGGATTACAGGTCCATCACCTTCTCAGTGCATCCCGAGGGCGGGGTCAGCACAGCACACTAGGGATTGAACTAAAACCTAGTTCTTTTTCACCAAATTTATGAAATTTAAAGTTATGATAGTAGAAAACTAATAAATATATGATTGGAAATGGCAATTTTTCTTTCTATATATGTTACTTACATATATGCATACACTTAGCACATGCCTGGAACTCTTAAGAAGTTTTAAAAATGATCTGTTACCATACAGACTGGTTGACTGATTGCCTGATAGTGATCATTTTCTTTTAACCAAAGCTGCACCATTTGGTCAGAGCAGTCTGCCCTGATAACAAACAAGTTCTGACCCACCAGACTGCCCCACAGGGTTGCAAACTGACTGATAGATTTGAGCATTTGCTATTAAAACAATCTACAAGGTAGTCAGTGTTTGTTGGTGCTTTGTTTCATGAAGCTACATGCTTAAAATCCCAGAAGGAAAATCCAATGTGCTAAAGGATTACAGATATAGAGAAAAAGGCAAGGGGGGCGGAGGTTGCATGTCCTTCGGCCTGGTATGTCACTCCCGTCCCCACCTCCCTCTGAGGGAACACCCCACAGATGGATGGCCTTATGGGAGATCTATAGAGTGCACCACCATGCCCAGTCTCAATCACTGTCTCAGCATGCCTTGGGGGCAGGGCCGGCATGGCAGGCCTGGAGATCCAGCTCCCAGCCCCAGCCCCTGCATCTGCCTAAGCAGGCGCTTTAATCTGCTGAGCTATTTGGCCAGCCCTAAATAGTTATTTTTTGCTATATGAGGCTTTAGTTTTTCTTCTTTTTCTGGTACTGGAAAGCACACTTGGGACCTTGCTTATGCCAGGCAAGCACTTATGACACTGAACTATATTCCCAGACCATAGAGTTTTTGATTGACTCATGGTCCAGTGCTGAGATTATGGTTGTTGAGTCCTACACTGGCCCTGGGTGTGGATAGCCTGAATACAATAGAAAGAAGGGAAAGATGCTTATTCTCTGCCCCTCCTCCCTTTTGCTTTTGCTGTTTTCTACTGCCATGAACTGCTACCATCTGCCATATGCCACCTTGCGTTAGAGCCAGCTGATTATGGACAGAAACCTCCACAAACTGTGAATTACATAAACCTTTCCTTCCTTAATTTTGGGTATTGGGCATTTTGTCTCATCAATGAGAGAAAAGCAACAAGACAAAGGGGGAGAGATTTATTTGGCTCACAGTTTTTGGAGGTTGCAGTCCATCACCAGCTGGCTTCAAGGCAGGGGTTTGGGCAGAGGGCAATCACAGAGGAGAACAGTTCATGGCAAGCAGAAAGTAGCCAGGTCGCAAGGGGGGCAAGACGAATGCTTCCTCTCACTTATATTATATGAAGGCTACCTGTCCTAGGATGGGTGCAGAACTCACACCCTTAATCCCAGCCAGAACTACACCAAACCAACCAGTGGACTGATTTACTAACTGCATACCCTTAATCCTAGCATCACACACTAGATTCAGCCACCTCTGAAAAAGCCCCTGACCTCATGGGGCTTTAGGAAGACATTTAGATACAAACCATAATGCAATGCACACTGGAAAAGAACAGTTGAATCAGCAACCTGCTAAGCTGAGAACAGGTGGCCTTACCAACTGGTGCTGTTGTTTGTTTATTTATTCAACAAACTGTAAGCTCTCCCTAAAGCCAAGCATTAAGAATGGTGGTGCTGTCAGTAAGAATGGAGAGGCTTCATTGGGCTTATGGGCCTGGTGGACTTCCTTCCTCTTTCTCCTGTCGTAATGTGACCACATAGCAGTATTCCATTTTATCTTTCTGCATGTTCATTCTTTGTGTTGAAATACATGAGCTCTTGTGTGATTTGATAAGTCACACTATCATACTAGATTCCTTTTTATTCTTTTTTTATAAACTTATTTGAAGTCACTTTCAATCTACAGAAGAAAAGGGAACGGAGTACAGAAAGGCTACAGGCACCCAGCCCCCAGCCTGAGCAATGACAGAGTGGTGTCGTAGGGATGCTGGAGTAGGATTCAGAAGGCTTAGCCAAGCTTGTTGAGCACGCATCAGAGTGGACTTCCTGGAGGAAACCGTATTTCACCAGGAGCAGGAAAGGCAAGGCTGTCTCAGGAGGATAGGAGATGTGAGAGAGGCGAGCAGGGGCAGGAATCGCTCCCAAGAGAGGAGAGAAGGCCAGTGCTGGGCCTTGGCCTGGTGCAGAGGCGGCAGAAGGGGCAAGTATCTGGCTCAGGACTTACAAGAGTGAGACGTGGATGATCTCTAAAGAGGTAAGCCTGGCAGGCAGAGCCCATAATCACACAGAGGCATTCTGTCCTCAGCAGAAGATTGACTGCCTCTGCTTCCTTTCCAGCCAGAGTCATACCTTTCTCAGTAATGAGTCAGCACAGGATCACAGCTGTGGCCCTGTCACTGTCATTCTCTACAACTGAGTATGCACAGCACAGATCATAGAGGTAAGAGGTCTGTGAGCTCAGGGTGACAGATTTGCATTCACAGAGAAGCCAAGAGCTGTCATGAAATTGCTTAGGAAAAGCAATATGATGGCGTGAGTATCTGTCTCTTTCTGTATCTGTCTTTGTCTCTCTTTCTGTCTCTGTCTGTTTTTCTCTGTCTCTCTGTGTATGCCTGTCCATCAGTCTGTCCATCTGTCTGTCTGTCTGTCTCTCTCTCTCCCTCTCTCTCTTTCTCTCTCTCTCACACACACACACATACATACATACACACACACATCTCTAAAACTCAGCTAAAATCTCTTGCTGCAAAGACTCCATTATGTGTGAAAACTTGGATCCCTTTCTATCCCAATCATCAAAATTTTTCAGATGTACTTTTTATAGTTTTTCATCCAGCAGTGACAAAGCCTCAATGAAGTCAATGTGCCAAATTAGTTTATTTTCTAGTTTTTGTTAGTATAGGATGAGGAAAGAAATAAAAGGAGAAAGAAGGGAATGGTAGCAATAGTTTTATATAAAATAATAACATCCCATGGACTAAAAAATTAGAGCACTACTCCAGACTAAAATATGGGTGTTGTTTTTAAACTAAAAAGCTATCCTTACCTCTATACACACACACACACACACACACACACACACACACACACGCCCCTAAGGAATCAGAAATAACTCTGTATTATCCTGAGTGAGTTTTAAGATACAGACAATTGCCCACATTTCCAAAGCTGGCTAAATGAATGCAACACACATGATTGACACACTCACACCCACACAACCACTTAATGATGCTCAAAGAAGTATCAAGTGTCTACCTTTCAATGAGGTCTGCCTGGAACAATCCCCAGAGCTTGGGCTTCTCCCTGACAATAGAGACCCTGCCTGATATGTTAGTGATCCCCTCATAGGACAAGTGTGAAGAAGAAGCACGCACAGCCTGAGCCTGTGAGAACTTTTCCTCCCAAGGGAACCGACTGAAGAGGACACCTTAGCGTGTGGCTCGCGCACTTTCCAAAGGGGCTTCATAGCAGAAGACCTGGCTACCCTCCTGAGATCAGGTCCTAGAGGAGCCAGTAGGACCTGGCTGCAAATGCTGGGACACCCTCCCAACGGGGCCCTGGAAGATCCCTTCCCCTGCACACCAAATGTGCCTCAAGAGTTGTGTACCTAATTCACACATCTCGGGCAGTTTGCAAACACTGCATTTTGGCAAATTTGTTTCATGCCTCACTCTCTTCCTGCCAAGCCTCCAGGTGTCCAATTCTAAATAAATAAATAAGCAAGCAGAGGAAAACGCATAAGAAAAAGATGATGTTCCTTTCCCAGAGGGTTATAATTCATCAGTATTTGTTTGGAAGTCAGCCTGTCGCAGGGCTGTGAAAAGGTGAAAAGAAAAGCTATTGAGCACCCAGAACAGAAAAAGCTTCCCTTGCCAAGGTCAAGTCTATATCAGCTGCGAGACAAAGCAACACTCATTTCAACCTGAGGCCACCATGTACCTTGACCCCAGCCTCATGAAAACAACAATTTGCCGTTGCCTATAAAACACTTCCTCTACTTTCTCTGTTCTGTGGGCTTCTTCCAAAGCCAGACCCCTGAGTTAGCAGTATCTGGCTGTATTTTACAAGCGTGTGTGTCCCTGTGAGAGTGTGCTCTGCATTCTAAGATTTGGGGGCTGAGATTTATCTCATTCTCTGATGGCATTTTATCGTTATTAGAGCTCAATAAATTCCGGCTCCGTTAGCACTACATTTAAATATGTACCCGCCAAGATAGAAAGGTGCTGGATCTATAGTATGCTATAAATTTCCATTATTTGCCATCATCCTGTACTTGGGCCTTGGCAGAGCCCAGTCCAAGCCACACATTTTGTTTAGATAGCTCCTCTTCCCTGAAGGGAAACTTCACCAACACTTGAAGCAGATACGATTTGCTGGCCGCCACTATGTTTGCACCTTAACAGCTGTTTTGCTTTCTTATTTAGAGAGAACAGGGTTGCCGCCATCTGTCTTTTGAAAAATGAGTTCTGCTCACAGCAACATGGAACCATAAAAAAAGAAAAAGAGAGAGAGAGAGAAACTGAAGGATGAAGGCAAATGGTGTGATGGAGGGAGGGTCAGCTCCACTGGGAGACAGAAGTAATGATGAAACATTTACCACTTGGGAGGAAAAAAGGCAGAGACTTCAAAGTTGGTAAATGGGACTCAAGTGACAGCACAAGAGGAAACACCCTCAAGCCCTCACAAGCAAGTGCCGGTAGAAGCCAAGTAACAAATAACCTTATTTTTTAGGTATCCAAGTCCGCTGTGACTAAAGGTTGCCCCCATAATCCTGAGACTGCACAGGGATGTATATATTTTAACTGCAATTTAGAAATGAACAAAATGTGGTCCCAGGTATCAGTAAGTCATGATTTGGGGCCAGGATTTCCACTTTCTCCTTTTGCATCCTACATCATGCCTATTTTGCATCTGTCAAGCGATGAGTGGGTAATAAGGGGAAGGAGAACTGAGAAAACTAGGTGAGAGGATGTGGGCAGAAGTGTGCGCAGTGCCTGGAGCCCAGGGTGCTTAAGAATTTCGGCACTGTCTGTCCTCAAAGGAAGACTCAGTTTGCAGCATTCAAGTCCAGGGCTTATGCTGGTTTTAATATCTTATATCCAATTATAAAAATCACTGTACAGTGTAGTTTGTACCACACACTGCAAGACCTTCCAATCACAGTGATCGAACAGAGCAGAAGTTCACTGCACATGGACACGACATACACGGGGCAAAGCAGATCCTGATCCATAGGCTTGCTCAGGGATGCGGCTTGAAGAATGCTCTAAACCATCATGGCAAGGATGACAGGGCCTGGATGTCCTGAACTCTCCCTGTGTGCTTTGTCCCAGTAGAAGACACACATCGCCACTGCCCACCACCATTGGCTAGAACCTGCCTTACGGTCTCTCCTACCTCCATCATGAGGCAGGGAAGTGTGCTGGCCTTCTAGGCAGGAAACCTTATGAACACAAACGGAAACGTACTTTTGCTATCACATTTCCTGATGGAGAAATGATGACTGGACTAGATCTTTGTCCTTCAAATAGATGTGATGTTTCTCTGAGATGTCTTGCTCTGTTCTGCACACACAATTAAAGCCAAGAACTTTGGAATTCCACAGATTCTTCACTGTAGGGCTGTATCTCTGTCTCTCTCGCTAAATCAGGAAACCGCATTGAAAGTGGTATTTGGAATGGAATACAACGGAATGGAATGGAGTGGAATGTGTAATACTAGGGTCATGCTTGGAGTGTCTGTCATTCTGGTCTTCTAAATACATACTGCTTGTCCTGTCACATCAATTACTGCTATACTGTCTCTCAAGTAAATGTTTGTTGAAAAAAGTGTAATTAATGAAGAGAAAGAAATGAAATGGAATAGAATGAAGTAGAATAGTGTGGAATACAATTTTAAGTTACTGATTTACTAATTGTCAAAGAAAATTTCAAGTATAATCACACTACCCTGTTTGCCAAAAAATATTTTTAATAAGAGGAGAAGAATCACAAGTGAATATTTTAGTATATGTGCTGTCGAAGCAAGCACCACAAGTGAATATTTAATTGGGTCTTACATGAATCAGAAACTCAGAATAATACAGACAGACTTCAATCCAAAAGGCCCTGAAAATTAAGCTTATGGGATGGGAAGACTGCCTGAAAACTGCTCAATGCAACTTCCATCTCAGCAACTCCGAAGCCCAGAGATTGAACAGCTATGATAATTGAACTCAGGTGTTCTGGATTTGCAAAGCAATTCTGATGCACCCAGGGCTGGGAAGCTCTGTCCAGATTCACTCCAAAATTCAGGAGAAGTCTCCACACTGTAAAGAATTCAAATACTTAGTCCATGTCCAGCACTGGAGTTCTCTTACACAATGACATTCACATTTCCACAATCCAACCTTAAGGGAAGATAATAAAATCTACGTGAAACCCTTTCAATAATTGGCGCAGTGCAACTGTTATAGGCGTGACATACCCGAGACACTGAGGAGAGTAGAATCAGCTATCAACTGCATCCCAGAAGCTGAGATCATGCTATTTCACAGAGGTATAGAAAAGCAATAAACGTAATTCCTGATTCATGAGACTTGGAGACTGGTTACGATAAAGACAGCAAACAAGCAAACTCAGTCGCTAGCTTATTAGCCGTTCTTTCTCACCCAAGATACAACTTCCATCACCTCGAAAGGCTGAATGTAAAATCCCAAATGTGTTTTCCCAGCCTTGTCTGTACACTTTTGCAAAGACTGGTATCAAGTTGAAAAGTCAATGTACACATCATTTTGCACAGCCTTGGTTCACTTGGTCAGAGCTGCAGGACATCGGATCATTTCTTTACATTTATTTTGTACACTGCAGTTCTTGTCCTGATAAATCTGCCATATCACTTAGACTGTCTTTACCAAACTGACTGAAGACTGTTGGCTACTTGTCCCGTGGCCCCCTGACAACTTTTCTTACTTTAAAGTGAATTTTAGTATGAGAAAAGATGTGGTAGGATTTTGTTACGACTGTCCTTCTGGTTCAAGGAATACGGACGGCATCATCAGAATGTTGCAGGAAGAGATAGAAGCAGGGTTCCTTGACCTTAGCACTAGTAATACTTTGAATGAGGCAATCTTTTTTTTGCAATTTTTAGAAATTATTTATTTATTTAGGTATTTATTTATTTATTTGATACAGAGTCTTACTATGCAGCTTGGACTCTTCGTGACCCTCCTGTGTCAGACTCCCCATCACTGGGATTACAGGCATGTGCTACCATGCCTAGTTTCGGTGGCCAGCTCAGCACACCCAGGCTTCTGGGGCTGGCACAGCATATAGTGCTGAGGATTGAACCCAGGTCCTTCCTCTTGCCAGGCCGGTGCTTAGACCGACAAGCTATCTCCCCAGCCCTGAATGAGGCAATTCCTTGTCTTGGGCACCTTCCTTTCCACTGCACATGCTGAGGAGCTAGCTCCTCGTACCTCCGCTCATTGGTTTGATGCCTAGACCCTTCCCCCCCCCACAGTTGCAGTAGCCCCAAATGTATCCAGATATAGCCACATGTTCTTGGAAGGATAGACAGAACTGCCTCCATTTGAGCAATATAGGCTTGTTTATTGCATATATAAGACCAAAAATAGTGTGGTCCAAATATATTGTGAATAATTTTTTTTAAAAAATGTTATAGTGAAATATCCCACATTGCTATTCATTTCCCTCAAAATGCCTCCCCCCACCATGAAACACACTTCATATTATTCTTGCTGTCCCTTCTGAAGAAGTTCTGAAGTCCTTTTTTCTTTCTGAGGTATGGTCAAAGTAAGGTGAATGTTGCTGTTGAGCAGCATCAAATGGGAAGGCAGCCTAGCAAGAATGTTCTGGTGCACTCTCAGCCATTTTGATCACCAGTTCTGGCGGTCAGAAACTTCTGCCTCCTCCACCAAGTCCAGATGATCATGAAAGGCAAGTATTTTGAGCTGTTTCATAGCACTGTGGGTGTCAAAACAGTGCAAGTGATGACTCCAAGGAAAGAGGACTTCCAGAACTGCTTCTGAAAATAGTAAGATTGGCAGGACACACATTTCTAGTATGGGCATGTTTTAAAGAGGCTTAGTGGCAATGTATCTTATACTGTAATATTTTTTAAAATATAATATTTACCAAAATTTCTGATCAGACTTTGTACACTATGAACAAGGCATTGGATTAAGTTGTTAACATATCTAACCTCCATCAATTCCTCCAACAACCCTCTGTGAGTTGGAACTACATAATCCCACTTGTTTGAATAATAAAATCTAATACTTAGAAACCTAACTGCCTTATTCTCAGTTGCAAAACCAATCCATAATAGGCCAAGGATTCTGAAGTCCATGCCTTTTATTGTAATTTGTTTTGTGAAGTATCTGCTATTATTTATGTTCATCTAGACTGAAATTTAGGAACTGGAGTAGAAATATATTATGAAGTGTATTTGAAATCTTAGCAGGGATCTCTTTGGGCTCTAGGAACATTTTCCACATACCATTCAGATTCTGTCATGGGCTAAGCTCCCTAGAAATGCACAACCATCCTGCAGAGAGAGACTATTGTTGGGATCTGCCTGGCACCAAAGTTGGAAAATGTTAACCATCCTACCCTTTCCTGATTATTATAATAATACAAGGTTTTAGCTACTGACCAACATTTAACAACCAATTACCTTTGGGGAAGTAAAACTGAACCTGGGGTAGAAGTCTTGTAGCGGCTGCTGAAAACACATTTTCATGGAATTTTCCTTTTACCTCTAGCCATATGCTTGCAGTGGAAATGACCCTGTTTCTACAAAGCACCCCAGGACCTAGATAAATGAACAACTGACACAAGCTGGACTAATTAGAGTCTACAACTGAAAAGCAGGCATCTGACTGAGAGGGGATGGTAGATCATTCTCTGGGATTGAGAAATGTAATTTTTGTGACTTGGCAGATGCTGGAAGACAGTCACTACACTGTGGATAAGGAATGCTTAGGGAGAGGAGGTGGAGTGGGAGGGACAGAGGAACAGAGGGGCAGAAGGAGAGGGAACAAAGGAGCAGTTAGCAGAGTACCTTAGTAGTATCTACGCCTTTCAAACAAAAGCTGAATTCTCACTCTTGAAGTAATGCAGAATTTCCTTTGGTGTTTGAGGTAGGTTGACTTTGATTTCTGTGACTTTTAGATAAAATCATCTTTAAACTGGGAGTAGGGAGAGAAGGGTACACATGTGCATGCCTTTGCAGCATCTTCACCCTAGGTAGGAAGGGTCCAAAGAAGGCTTCAGCAGGCCAGGCAGTCTGGGGCCCATAAAGGAGAGTCATTCTGACCTGCCTGGTGAAGGATGTGCATCACTGGCATTGGAAGGGAATGACCACTCTTAGATGTGGAGTCATGTAATCTAAAACATAGGTGAGATCTGTAGTCTTTCCTGTAGACTTCAGATGACTTATAGCACATTCTCAGTTGCTATATTTTCTCCCCAATCCCCAAATTTATATGTTGAAATCTTAGCCTACAATTTAAAGACATTTGCAGGTAGAATCTTTGGGAAAAGGATCCCCAACCCCTTGATGAGAGAGTTACCCATATAAACAGGGATGAAAAGAACAGTTGTCCAAAATCTTCTTCCATGTATACACACAGTAAAGACCGTGTGAGGATAACTCAAGCTCCCTACCAGGATGAGGTCCATATTGGTACACTTATATTCAAATTCCAGCTTTCTGAACTAGGAGAAAATTAATGTCCATTAATTAAATGACCCAGGTCCAAACAAACCTCATTTTACTGAGACTGATCAAAACATGAAAGATAAATCAGAAATTCTACTCCAACCCAATCTAACAGTGGGTGCAGTTGTCTAAAATGATAATAAATAACATAACTCACTCTGGTCTTCTCTTCTGGAAAAAGTCAACTTAAAATTATTTATCCGACAATGAAGATTCTGTTGGATTCTACTTTATTCTGGAGAATAACCTTTTATGTACTTTTTGGGTAGAATCACACTGCTGGAGAGAATGAAAGGAAGCAGGACGATGCTGCTTTGTGATCCTCATAGGGGCATTGTCCCTTCTAGGCAGTTGTCTCCAGGGCTTGGAAAAGAAGGCAGATGTAAGTTTCCACGTCATGAGAAAGCAAAGCCTATTGATCATCTAACACATTCTCACAACCCCAAACATCACCTGGTGGAAAAAGAAGAATTACATTTCCAGTTCTAGGTCCGCCACTAACTGTTATGTGACCTCATCTACTGGCAAGCAGATGTTCAGTCCCAAATGATTTCCTTTTAAAACAGGGACAGTTTTTTTTATCTTCCAGGGTAATGGAAGAGTAAAGTAAGGAAAGGAACAAAAAGACCTACAAATGCTCATGGCATGCAGAGATAATCAATAAATGACAATGATTATAGAATCACTCTGTTTGGTGTGGATCTGGTTTCACCAAAAAGGTCTATGTAGTGGAAGTTGGTTCCCAGTATGATGGTATGGAAAGGAGGGACCCTTTAAGAGGTGGGTCTAGAGGAAGGTGTTAGGCAACTGGGGCACTGCAACCTTCTCATAGGAACCCTGTTGGTTCCCAGGAGAGCATGTCCGGTCACTGAATCCTTCAAGCTTCCTGCCTCACCATGTGACTGCCCTGTCTCCCTTGTACAAGAGCACACTATGGTTCCACTATCATGCTATGAAGTGACCAGAGGCTCTCACTGATGGGACTGCCTGATAGTGAATTTTCAGCCTTCAAAGCTATGAGCGAAAGAAAGCTTTGTTTTAATAATGTATCCAGCTAGACTTATATTCTTATAACATCACCAAAGAGTCTAAAACATATCTTAAACCATTTTACATTTTACTGGATGGATTATGAAGCTGTTTCTCTTTGGTTGCTCCTAGCCTAGAACTAGCCTGGCATAACTAGCCTAGAGCCCACATCTCTTCCTTTCCCTAGAAGTCTGAATGATTGGTCTAGCTGGCCCAGACTACAAGGACCAGACCACTACTGCATAATCTATGTAGGATAAGCCAGTGTCGAGGACTGAATAAAAGGGCATGCCTACGAATGAAATGGTGTAGGAAATGTGTTGAAAGATGATATGGCACCACTCAAGCTAAGATCAAGCAATAGCAGCCAATCTTTTCCATGCTCATGACTGATGTCACTGGCCAGGCCATTCTTATAATGGGCTGATCTGTTACTGCAGGACATGGCAGTAAAGAGCCAGCCTGGACTCACTCCCCACCTGCCACTCACAATCCTGGAGACTGGCAAACTACAGAAGCTCTTTGCCCTTCAGCTTTTATCTCTGCCAAATGGAAACCATGACAGCATCTCAACTTCACAGAATCAGTAAAAAAATTAATCAAGTTAATTTTGTAAAATCTCATGGAATCAAGCCTGGAATAGGGTATAGGCTCTATTAATGGCCTCTAACTAATAAAATAAACCCACATTATCCCAGTTTTTGACTTTTCAACTACACAGACACAGCCCAGATGTCTCCTTCTTCCATAGGCCCTTTCCTTCCTAGATAAAAGAATTTGTTTTCAATTAAATAGCTAAGTCACGCATTGGTCTGAAATATAAACTAATAAAACACAATAGGGAAGTACAGCTGGAGAAAGGTGATTTCTCCCCTCGCCCAATACCCTGCTCCATCTCTCAGCGATGGAGAGATGTGATCACACTTTCTTTTGCATTGGAAAGAAGATTCAGACACCCATCAGCCCTTCAGGTCCCATCTGCACGTCTGATCACAGCTTCCTGCCAGCAAGCTGTGAGAGTCTTAGTGGAAGCTGCCCCCCCCCTTTTCTGAGTGTTCCCACCTACAAATATGAGCAGTAGAGGCTGTGTCTCACTGGTGTGTCTGCTAAGGTGAATACTTACAGGGGGCAACTAATGAGAAAGTGGCCTTAGTGTTCCCAAGGTAAGGTCTTCCTTTCTGGCCTCTAGATGTCCATGCAAAGCAGGTTTCTCTCAGTCCTAGAGAATTTTCTATTTAGTCCTGGACTGCTAGTGGATTTGTGCTTCAGGTCTTAATAATGACACATGTGTGTATGGGCTCCTCATAGTATCCACAGCTTATTAAACCTTGCCTCTCCTGGAATGATCATGTGCTTTTCAGCGAAGAATAAAGTTGACACCCTTAGGCAAACTGTTATAGAAGTTAACTAAATTTGAATTCTCACAGGGCCTCTTGACTGCATTCTTTTCCTTCCTTAAGAGTTCCTTGAGCTTATATCAGGTCTAATTGATTTTTAGTGCAGAAAGCCTTACCTCCCAATATAGCACTGGGTCCTTTCCCCCTTGTAGCCAATGGCAAAATATCCATTTATAAATTGTTAAACATGTTCACAGCTAAACGACACCAAAATAGCCTAGGACTATTTTAATATTCATAGTTTGCTTTGATTAAAATACAAACTTTTCACATTAGCGGTAGGATTATTTTTCATAATGCAGGCAGGTTACAGAGCTGAGTGCCACTTAATTTAGTGTTTAATCAGGAGAACTACTGTGGCATCAGGCTGATTAGGTTGGCTCAACTGCTGCCTGCTCAATTTTTCCCCATAATTGCGGGATATTCTTTATGGTGACAAGTGCCCAGACGGTAGAATTCCAATATGCTATACATCAGTTTCTCCATTATTGGATTAGCTGGATGTGGCATCGTTACTGCTGCGCTCTCAGTCCTATCATTGAT
The DNA here is from genome assembly GCA_002564305.1 of Octomys mimax. Classification (NCBI taxonomy): domain Eukaryota; kingdom Metazoa; phylum Chordata; class Mammalia; order Rodentia; family Octodontidae; genus Octomys; species Octomys mimax. The sequence goes on along the minus strand of NDGM011013002.1, from coordinate 2,885 downwards.
CGCATCGTTCCTTCTATTTCACAATTAATGCAAGTCTGCTGGACTGATCAATCTTCTTACGCACTCGGGCCACAGTCGATATATTCTTATGGCTGTATGTTAGTGATCTGTGGGGCTTCTCGTGAGGCCTGTGGATTTGTCACTGCGGCAAGAGATTTTCTCATTTGAAGATGATTCTGATCGCATCAGGTGCCTGATTCAGAATCTTCAAATTACACATGTATGGATTTTTTTTAAAAAAAGAAAAAAAGAACGACATTTTACAGGCACAGCCGGCCCAACTCTTCAATTATTACTCTGTTAAGTAACTGAGTATTAATTTTTTAAATTTTTATATCTACTCAAGACTCAGCAAAGCCACCTTGCCAAAAATAGCATGCACAAGGCAAAGAGGATGAAGGTGGAGCTGGAATACAAAATTTCTGTGGTAACAAGATTTCCTATGTGGGTTTTGATGTATTATTCTTAAAAATAACTTCCTATGAGACAAGAAAAGATGAGAACTATGTTGTGGCTAAAAAGTGGGCTATACGTTTGTCATTAACCGAAGCTCTCCAATGCTAAGTGAAACGACAGACAGAAAAGCCCAGGGTTCTTTTGATTCTTTGTCTAGCATTCCTTCAATTCACTCAATTTCTTAGACTTCCTTGAGCAGTGAAGTTATCAGGAGACCCTGGCCAGCACCTTGTGAAGACTGCAGGGAATTCCTCCCATCTCTTTGTGATTCTCAAAAGTCTCTGTGTAGGCTTCAAAAAGTCCCAAATCTGTCAGGTTCTAAGGACTTGCATTAAGAGGAGGTAGGTGAGATGATTCCACCCAGTGCAGTCAAAACGTTGACACCAGACATAGATGCAGAGTGATACTAAAGAGAAAAATTTCCAGTCAAGAAAGAAGGGCTTGAAAGAAGGATTGTGTACATCAGAAGACATCTTAGGGGGCAGTTTGTATGTGCAGTTGGCAGAATAATGCTCCTCCCCAAGGGCCCCCATGCACTGACCCACAGAACCCATCCATGCCATAAATAGCATGACAAAGAGGACTTGGTGGATAGATGCCTTAAGGTTGTGCTTCTGAAAAGAAGATTAGTCTATATTTTTTGGAAAGCCTCCCATCTAATCACCAAGCAGAGGACTTTGTCCATCAGACTCCAGAGAAATATAGGGAAAGAGAAAGTTTATGAGTTTTCAAGCATGAGCACGGCTTGGACCACTGTGGATTTGGAGTTGCAAGGAGCCATGCCGGGAAGGGACCAAGGAGCCTTCCAAAGGGTGAAGTAGCACCCAGTTAGCAATTATGTAGTAAGAAAGTGGAAGGGTGAAGTAGCACCCAGTTAGCAATTATGTAGTAAGAAAGTGGGTCTTGAGTCCTATTCCTGTAAGGAATTAGGTTCTGTTAAATACATAAAGGGCTTAGAATTGGACCCTTCCAGAATGTTCTGATCAAAGCTCATACAGCCAACTCCTAACTTCAGCTTTGTGAAGCTCTCAGAACTCAGAAGCCCATTGGGTAACCAAAATTCTGACCCATAAAACTGTAAAAAAAAAAAAGTATGTATTACTTGACTATTAAATATGCAGTAGTTTTTATGGCAGTAATAGAATACTAATAGACTATGGAAACTCATAGAGACAAAGGATCCATGTAGGAAGGCATCTGAAGTAAAGAGCCAACACTCAGAGACAGAATGCCTATGTCAAGAGGTAGTTCTACTGCCCATGAGCTGCATGTCCTTGGAGAAAAGTAGGGATAGAAGAGAAACTTAATTAGGGTTAAAATAAAGACCCAGGCCCTTTTTAAAGGACAGACAAAGGAGCCTCTGTGTGGCTATGTGCAGCAGGCATTTTTCGAGTAGTTTTGTGGTTCAAACATGACAGTTTGTGATTTTGACAGGTGCTCTGTGCAGGCAAGACTGCTTCCATTGATTTACTACACTATACTCTATTGTGGTATATGTTTCAAATATTTTATAATTAAAATTTTTTAAGCTACTATTAAAAAAATCAGAGAAAGAGTGTAAGTGTCCGCAATCCTGTCTGGTCCACTGGTGAATCTGAGTTACAAACTTAGCTCCAGTATTTGTGGGAATCTTCAGGAACACAAGAGCAATGTGGACCACAGTTGTCATGACCACCCCAACCCCACTTTTAGCCCACAAAATCATGCCCCTAGAAGCAAGTCCAATATCCTATTAATCAAAATGAACCCCTCAGCAGTGTGGAATTGGGGTCCCTATCCCATAAAATAGGATGACTGCCCCAGATTTAGGGGTGACCCAGATCTGTCCCTCTACTCTTCAGAGTGGCTCTGTATTGGTCCTACATGCAAACAGAAAGTATTTTCAGTTGATCTGCTGAGTCCTTTCTCTCAGAGAAGAATCCCTCAGAGAGAAAAGGCTAGACCTTGGAGCCTCTGGATGTAACAGAAGCAGCCTAACTAAGTGGCCTTTTAGCTGTTGCTCTATTAAAATGAATGAGTCCAACTGTTCTTTGGCCTTACTTCCTGTTGCAGGGAAGGAGATATGCATCATAGGTAACCATGGTGGTCCCAGTAGGATGCAGTTAGAACGACTTCTCTGTGGTCTTGGGCCTGTGTGGTGTGATCTTGAGGGAACTGAAACCTTCTTTAGATTTGATTCTGTTAGACAATAAGAATATACACTATTGTGTATGTTAACAAACCTTACCTGGAAGAAAGGAAGTGTATAGGTGTGGTTTGAAAAGAGTCATTGTCACCTATATTGGTCGGAATAGGCCAAGGATGCACCTCTTTGTGGTTTAGGCCATATGCATGATCTTGCCAGCATTCAGATGGGATTACGGTGTGTTCTTGTTTTCATCTTGACCCACCGCAGGGAGGGTGTCTCTGTCTGACAGACTTCATGAAAG
>NDGM011012976.1:0-17995 GCA_002564305.1 Octomys mimax | reverse complement strand
TAGTGGTTGCAGGGCAGTCAAGTCATAAGGAGCTGGACCTTGTCCACAGAGGCCCAGGGTGCACATCAGGGCAGGTGCCTAGAAGTGACCCTTGGTCTCTGCCCTAGGGGTTCTCAGGGGCAGACATTTCCGCGTGCATCAGTGTTCGGGGCGGCGTCCAGTGCCTCGCAGGTTGCCCTAGCCCTGCACCCCTGCACAGCCACATGAGCTCTCAAGCTGTACACATCCTTCATGGGCCTCCACACTGGTGCGTGCGCACATCTGCATGCTGTCTTCCCTGAGGGTTTTCCCTGTACATCCAGACTTTCCAGACTCCCGGCCAGCCATCGAGGACCTCAAGTACTGCCTGGAGAGGACTGACCAGAGACAGCAGCTGCTTGTGTCCCTCAAGGCTGCCTTGGAGACACGGCTTCTCCATCCAGGTGCTTGTGTGGCCCGCCCCAGGGCTCCCGTGTGGCTCGGAGCCCTGCAAGTGTAGGCTGGGGAGGGAGTGGGCTCTGAAGCAGTGCTCTGAGGTTCTCAGGGCGCGGGAGGCCTTCAGCTTCACCCACCTTGGGAGACGGTCAGCCCGGCTTGATAGGGGTCGCAGGCCGTATTTTCAGAGCAAACCAGCAGGAGGAGGAAAGTTCTGGAGAAAGCACTAATGCATGGAGGGAAAGGGGCTGGGCACCTGAGCAGTGGCTCTCTGCAGTCCCTTGGCTCCTGACACCAGAGTACGGCAGCGCCTCTGGAGTACCTCACCCGTGTGCCTGACACCATGCAGTGCTAGTGCCGGGAGGCTGCTGTCCAGAATGTTGGGTGACAGGCCCCTCCTCTTGCTGTAGGTGTCAACACCTGTGACATCATCACTCTCTACATCTCGGCCATCAAGGCACTGCGGGTACTGGACCCCTCCATGGTCATCCTGGAGGTGGCTTGTGAGCCCATCCGCCGCTACCTGAGGTGTGACTGTAGAGCCCACAAGTCCCTGACACTGTGCTGTCGCCCCCAGAGCTCTCTGTGGGCTCATGGAGGCAGAGAGATGCTTGGCTCTTGGGAAAGCAGGGTATAAGGTTCTTCCTACCTGGGATGATTTGGCTTCTTCCCCTTGTCTGTGCTGGGAGCCTATCTTTGTCCCCACATGAGTTGCCATATGTGCACAGTGACGTGAGCCCCCTCCTTAACACCCTCCAGTTGGAGGGAGAGACCCTGGCAGACTATGGAAGAAGGGTTGGTGCCACATCACCTTGGCCTTCCCATGGCAAGAAGCAGGGACCGCCATAAGTATAGGCAAAGGGAACGTGTTTGAACAGGGATCTTGGCACTGGTGCCCCCCTGGATTCAGGCCTGCCACCTCCCAGCACTGACCAGCCTGCCTTTGGGGCTTTTTGTCTCAGCCTCTGCAGCTCCTCCCAAAGCCAGCTGGGTCTTTTGCTCTCCAGAGTCAGATGAGTCTGTACTGGCCACACTAGGGTGGGCGAGGGAGGTGCTGTGAATCCCATGAGCCAGGGCACAGCAGCACTCGCCCTCACAGGACGCGGGAGGACACAGTGCGGCAGATCGTGGCTGGGCTGACCGGAGACTCAGATGGGACTGGGGACTTGGCCGTGGAGTTGTCCAAGACTGACCCAGCCAGCCTGGAGACCGGCCAGGACAGTGAAGATGACTCTGGCGAGCCCGAAGACTGGGTCCCTGACCCTGTGGATGCTGATCCAGGTCAGCTTGCCCCCTGGCCTCTGCTCAGCCCCTGTGGGGTTCTGGTCTCATGTGCATCTGTGGGTGTTGATTCTGGTCAGGAGTGCCCAGGATCTTGGGAGAATGTGGGGTCTTGCTCAGTCACCTTGCCGTGTGCCCCACGCATTTGGTTGCTCCAGCCACAGAGGACCCTGCTAGCGCTGGTGCTTGTGGTTGTTGCCAGAGGAGAGGGTCACGATCTGCGCCAGGGCCTTCAGGGAAGATTGAGGTGCAGCCCCTGCAGGCCTCATCTTGTGCGTGGCCCCTCCTAAGGCTCCCCATGGGTGGGTAGGCCCCTGCTTTGTTCGTGAAAACACAGAGGCTTTGTTCTGTTCCCTGAGCCTGAGTGAGATCCCAGCAGTCCCCAGGACCCAGCCTAGATGTCCTTAGGTACTGGGCTGCTCCAGCTGGGAAGGGCGTTGAGAAGCAAGCTCTCAGGGCATGCTGGACAGCATCACTAGCAAGGCAGGTCTGGGGTCCCCATCCTTGCCATGGAGCCATTGGGTGCCTGCCTCCAGGGAAGTCAAGCTCCAAGCGGCGCTCCTCAGACATCATCAGCTTGCTGGTCAGCATCTATGGCAGCAAGGACCTCTTCATCAACGAGTACCGCTCCCTGTTGGCTGACCGCCTCCTGCACCAGTTCAGCTTCAGCCCTGAGCGGTGAGGCCTGTGTGGTGACAGCTGGCCTCCAGGGGGCACTGGAGCACACCACTCCTGCCTCTGCCCAGATGGCGTAGGGGTGGACACCAGGGGGGTACTGGGTGGAGCGTGGCACCCCACAGCCCTCTGAGAAATGCATCTTCCAGGGAGATCCGCAATGTGGAGCTACTGAAGCTGCGGTTTGGCGAAGCCCCTATGCATTTCTGTGAGGTCATGCTAAAGGTAACCAGCAGTGGGAGCTGCCACCCTCTGCTGGCCTTTGTCAGTCAGGGCCTTCCTGAGACACCCTCTCCACTCCAGGACATGGCAGATTCCCGCCGCATCAACGCCAATATCCGCGAGGAGGACGAGAAGCGGCCTGTGGAGGAACAGCCACCATTCGGGGTTTATGCTGTCATCTTGTCCAGTGAGTTCTGGCCCCCTTTCAAGGAGGAGAAGCTGGAGGTTCCCGAGGACATCAGGGCGGCCCTGGAAGTCTACTGCAAGAAATATGAGAAGCTGAAGGTGCAGTCAGTGCCCCTTGGTGTCTCATTGGCCACACCTCCCCCAGCATTGTGGGCCGTCGCCCTCCACCTTCTTCCTAGAGGCTTTGGGTTTGTGTGCTGCTGGGTTGCCCACCCTACTCAGAGGTGCATGTGTGGCTGAATCATCCTCTTGCCCTGTAGAAATCCCACAATCAAAGCAAGCCCACCAGCCTTTCTCTCCACTGTTGCTGACCTCTGGCCTCCTGCTGGAGTCCATGCTGCCTGCTGCTCCTGGCTGTTGGAGGCTGTGTCTCTGCTGTAGGCCTGCCTTTCGAGAACACTCAGCCTTCACAGCCTAGCCATCTCTGTCCTGGAAAGCTGCTTCCTTGGGTTTGAGAACTAGGGCTGTGGATCCTGGAGGCCCAGGGCTCAGGCTACGCAGAGAAAGAGGGGGTTGATTTCTGGAGGCCACTGGTGAGTGGCAACAGTGTGCCCAGCACAGTGCCCCAGGCCCATGTAGCACGTGGCCCCTTGCAACATGGTTGACCCTAGTCATGGTGGGCAGTGTGGCCATATAGGCAGGGAGGGCAGGGGCAGGCAGATAGTGAAATCCTTCTTCCCTCCACTGCAGTCAGTCTCGTCGGAGTGAAGGGGTTGCAAGTTCCTGGGCTCGCGGAGCCCAGGTAGAGCTTGAGTCCCAGGCCACAAGGGACAGCCCAGCAGGTGCTCAGGCCTCAGGAGCTGGGCACATTGGCAGAGTTGACAGAGGATGTGAGGGAGAGGATCCTGGTTACATGCAGCAGCCTCCAGCTGTGGGAGCATGCGAGACCCCAGAAGAGGAGGCAGCTAGTGACGGTGGGCTGTGTGTGTGCCAGCAGCTTCTCTGACTGATGGGAAGTGGCGCTAGGTCTTCCTGTGTCTTCTGCACATGCAATGTTTTGCCCTGCCTGTGGTCTGGGCTGGGGTGAAGGGGCAGCGTAGGAGGGGCCATGGGGGCTGTGCTGGTGTTGGTGCTAGTGCTGACAGGCTGAGCCCAACTGCTTCCTGACACATCAGCTCAGGCCCTGGAAGAGTCTGGAATCGTGTGGCCAGGCCTGCATGGCCCCGCCATGTACTCAGCCCTGAGGTGGCCCGTACCTCTGGTTGGTGTCGTACTTCCTGGTTGAGGGTGTCTGGGTGGCTCAGGCCCCATGCTCAGTACCCTCTCCCCTGCCCTTCTAGGTGCCTGTTGGTGTGAGGTACCCATGACCACACCACAAACCAGGGACTCTATGTCCTGTTTAGGTTTACTCTGATGCCATATTCCAGAACAGCCCCACACACAGATGATCCTGCCTCAGCCTCCCAACTGCTAGGATTGCCTTTCCCAGTCAGGGATGCTCTAAGATACTGGAGTCAGGATTTAACCAGTGTGTCTGGCGCCTAACTCTGTGGTCCCCCCGATTCATGGCTTCCCAGGTACAAAATATATTGAGCTGAAACTCGGCCCCTTCAGCACCTCCCGAGTCCCAGATCTCAGTGTCTCAGCCTGTCTCTGGCAGGTATGGAGGAGACTTGGAGGCTGAATCCCCCAAGCGCAGGCTTCCACCGCTAAGCACAAGTGAGACAGCCTAGGACTGATACTGCTGTTTCCAAAGGCAGGAACAAAGGAGTAAGGGTTGTGCGTGCCAGTCACATATGCAGTCGACAGGGGCTCGAGAGGTCCTGCGGTCCGTGCTCCTGCTCTGGCTCTATGTGGGCATGAGACTGCCATTCAGTGTTCCGCTTCTCCTGGGTTTCTCTTCCATCATTTTTCAGTCGGGGAGTTAGTGTTGCTGCTGGCTTTTCCCATAGTTCCCAGCATCTAGCTTGCAGGCCAGAGGATCTTCACAGATAGCTTCTGCATACCGTGTCTGTTCTGGTCGTTTTGTAGGGATGGGCTGGACACACAGGTCACCCCTCTCTGGCAGACACTTGTCCAGCAGCCATCTTGCTGTTGCAGACCTGCCTGGATGGTCACCAGGTCCTGGCTCCCTTTTGCTTAGAATGTAGTTTCCCAGTCCTTTTTTCCTCTTGTATGTTACATGTTTTGGCATGTGTGTATATGTTTTATTATTTATTTATTTATTTTGGTACTGGGGATTGAACTCAGGACCCTGCACTTGCCAGGCAGACGCTTACTCTACTGAGCTATCTCCCCGGTCCGTGTGTGTGTGTCTGTGTGTGTTTTGAGAGAGGGTCTTGCTTTGTATTTCAGGCTAGCTTTGAACTCACTATGTAGCCCAGGCTGGCATCCGACTTATAACGATCCTGCCTCAGCCTCCCAACTGCTAGAATTGCTGGCCTGTATTTTACTCTTAAGCAGCAAGGAAAATCCCACTGCACCTTCCACACCGTGCTTAGAAATCTCTTTGGGTAGATACCCAGGCTCATCCTTGCAAGTCCTGAATTCCTGCCTGCAGGACCTAGTTCAGCCATGTTTTCTGGGGTCTTCCGTCCGTTCTCCAGTACACACTCCTTGTTTCACTGTGAGTGCACAAGAGGCACCTCGTGTTCTTGCTTTTTTCCTTGTGGAAACCCCAGTTCTCAGCACCTTCCTGTTAGCTGATTTATCTGATCAGCTCTTCCCAAGTGAGGTCACTTTCCTAGGTTCCAGGGACTCAGCTTTGGGGGTGTGAGCTAGCTAATGGCAGTGGCCCCAGGCCCAGTGGCTGAGAAGGGGCCCCTTCCACCTGGTCCAAGCCTCCTGGGCGTGGAGCTGCCTGTGCTGACCCCTACTCTGCACAGGCCATGCGGACCCTCAGCTGGAAGCACACCCTAGGCCTGGTGACCATGGATGTGGAGCTGGCCGACCGCACCCTGTCGGTGGCAGTGACCCCTGTGCAGGCGGTGGTCTTACTGTACTTCCAGGACCAAGGTGAGCAGGCAGCCCTTCCCACAGAGGTCTGGGCCTGGCGCTGTAGCCAGATGTGGGTAAAGTTGGGGCAGCCTGGGCTGTGCAGGCAGCAGCCCCTTCCTCTGCAAGGGCCAGTGGGATACTGTGGGTTCTGCACACCTCAGGAAGACAGCTGGCAGGAGGCGGTGCAGGTGTGCCGGGCTGCCCCAGCATCTCCACACTCTGCCTGCAGCCAGCTGGACCCTGGAAGAGCTGAGCAAGGTAGTGAAGATGCCAGTGGCACTGCTGCGGCGCCGCATGTCTGTGTGGCTGCAGCAGGGCGTGCTGCGGGAGGAACCGCCGGGTACCTTCTCAGTCATTGAGGAGGAGCGGCCACAGGACCGCGACAACATGGTGCTTATTGACAGTGATGAAGAGAGTGACTCAGGCATGGCCTCGCAGGCCGACCAGAAGGAGGAGGAGCTGCTGGTGTGTTAGCTGTGTCTGGTGGGCAGGTGGGTGGGCAAGGGTTCTGAGAACAGCCCCTGATACACAGCTGTCCCCACAGCTCTTTTGGACATATATCCAGGCTATGCTGACTAACCTGGAGAGTCTCTCACTGGAGCGCATCTACAGCATGCTGCGCATGTTCGTCATGACAGGCCCTGCGCTGGCCGAGATCGACCTGCAGGAGCTCCAGGGTTACCTGCAGAAGAAGGTGCGTGACCAGCAGCTCATCTACTCCGCTGGCGTCTACCGCCTGCCTAAGAGCTGCAGCTAACAAGTGCCCAGCAGCCCTGCCCAGTGAGAGCCCATGAGCTCAGCTGGGGATGCCCCACCTGTTCCACCCCTGTGTTCTACACCCCTGCCTGCCCCATTCTCTGCCTCCCCTCCCCCACTGCCTTCTCGGTGTCAGCACCCTTTGTCCACCACCAGCGCTCACATTAAAGTAGGTCAGTTCTTCCACTGCGTTCAGGTGCCTTTGTGGACCCCACACTCTTCCCCCTGTAGGAGCTGCTGTGCCTCAGCCAGCCCTGCTAGATGCTGTGGGTCTGTCCTAAGATGCCCCAGGCTGAAGTGAGCCAGAGGTGGCTGTGGTAGGCCCCAAGTGGCACTCACCAGATACCTGGGTCATCTCCAGCCCCACTTGCTCTCCCCCTTGCCTCTCCTTCACCTCTGCGCTCCTGTGGGGACTGGGCCAGGCTGGGTGCTGCTAGCACAGGGACTGCACCAACCTCAGGCACGGGTGAGGACTTCAGGTCTTCAGGTGAATGTGACTTGGCAGAGGGTCTGGCCACTTGCCCACCTGCCCCAAACCTCATGCTTACAACCTTACACCTGGAAAAGCAAATGACCTGTATACTCCGAGCCAAGGGCTGGGGTGAGCCAGCGCTGCCTTTGCCCTGAACTTAGGGACAGGTTCTGTCCAGGAGACACCTGCCCTGTCTCCCCTGGGGTCCACACTGGCCCAACACTTGTCAGCGCCATAGTCTCTGTTCAGGCTTTGTTGCCACCCCAGTCCTGAAGCTGCTGTTCCCAAGCAGGAAATGTCTTGGGCTGAGGCATTGCCCTGACAGGGAACAAAAGCCCTTTGAAGCCCATGCCATTGTCCTGCCGTGCATGCCTGGGGGCTTGCACACCTGGCTTCAGCTGTGTCCTGGGCCCTCTGTCCCTTTCTTGTCCCTTCATATTGGCTGCCTTGGGTCCAGAATTGCCCCAGGGCCCCGCCCAGGGTGTTCTGTGCTGCACTCTATGCGAGAGAAGGCAGTGTCTGGCGCACAGCCCAGAAATTCTGCCCCAGCCCCAGCCCCTTCACTCACCTGTGCTGGGACCATGGTCACGCTGGGTCCCTTGAGATCAGGTAATGGCCTTAAGGCTCTGACACCCACCCTCTCCCCTGTGAGGGTCCTGCCTGGATCCTGCTACCTGTGGCCACCACCTGTCCCCCAGCAGGGTGTGAGTCTTTGTCCTAACCAGGATGTAAACCAGCCAGACTGGCCTGGCAGGGGGGAGGTGCCACTCCCTGGCTAGGGCACACCTTTTGTCCTGCATTCCTTTGGAAGTGTCCTGGATCACATCGTAGCCACTGGTCTGCCCCAGCAACCCCTGCAGGGGCCACTTCTGTCTACCTTGGAGCATCAGACACTGGAGCCTCTGAGTGGGGCTGTGCGTCTTGTGAGGCCGAGGTGGTAGGAGGCCTGGAACCCCACTAGCCTGGGGGTTCGTTTGCTCCTGGTGCGCTCAGTTGGGAAGGTCTTGAGGTGGAGGCAGGGTGGGGTGGCTCCAACCAGCCTGGAACAGCAGGTGTGGGCACGAGGCCCAGGGGTGTTAACCCTGACTGTGCCAGCCTGAAGCTCCTGGCTGGCTGTGTGGCAGAACTGATTCTTGGCACAGTGGGCTCCACATCTAACAAGGACCAGGCTACTTGGGTGGTGCCTCCAACCGCTTCTGAGCAGCTGTTTACAGAGAGACGTTCTGCAGGTATGGCCAATTCCCCGGGCTTGTCTGAGACCCCGCGGGATGCAGCAGCCCGCACAGTGCAGGCTATGCGGGCAGTGGGGGCTCGACCTTGCAGAAGCAGCAGTGAGGGTGATGACATACTTTCACCCCTAACCTGCTGCCCCCTCAGCCCCTCCCTATGCTAGCCCTGATACTGACAGAGGACCACTGCAAGGCCGCTGTCCCTGCACTAGAAGGCCCAGCCCCACACTGCCTGGCCAGGCCCCCACCTGACCCACCCCAAACTCCCTGTCCAGGGCTCCTAAAATCCCAGTGCCCAAGGGTGTATGCGGCCTAAGCCAGCCTTGGGCCCAGCAGCCCCGCCCCCGCCTGCCCCAGCCCCACTGTGAGGTCAGCACCTTTCTTCAAGTTCCATCCAGAGCTGTGTGGTGGGGCTGGGCTGGCCATGGTCCCTCATTCCCACCCTGACACCTGCCTGTCCGGCAGCCCCCTGGGCCTGATATGTTTATCCTTGTTCATCCCAGCCGCAGGTATGCCTCTGCCCCAGTCCCCTACTTTCCCAGGCAGGGCTGTCCCAGTATCTCCTGGAGCCACTGGGGTAGAATGGACTTGGAGGTCCTCCACTGGTGGATGACAGCTCCGGGCCTCATGGCCCTGTCTCCGCAGCTGGGACCAGCTGTGACTGCAGCCTTGGCCTCAGCCGCGAAGCCCTCATCGCTCTCATTGTAGTGCTGGCGGGCATCAGTGCCAGCTGCTTCTGTGCCCTGGTCATTGTGGCCATTGGTGTCTTTCGAGCCAAGGAGTGCGTGAGCTCAGGGCAGATAGTGGTGGGGTGGAGGCCACAGGGTTGGCCCTAGGCCCTTGGTCATGGGTGGGCTGTCACTAGTGGGTGGGAATAGCACTCCCCACGTGTGCACCAAGGAGGGGGTTGGGGTACTGCTGGGTTTATGGGGCCAACATTGCTCCAGGAGTTACGCCTACCTTTGTCCTCTAGTGAGACCTGCCCCAGACACATAGATAGCAGGTGAGTAGGGGTGTGGGGTCCCCTTCATGCCACTACTGGGAAGGCCACTCACAGTGGCACTGAGAGCACTGTCCCCAAAGCCCTGCCAGCCTGTGCTGTCATGCAGGTTGGTGGAGCACTACGGGGCCCACGAGGACCGCATGGACGTGCACATGGAGTCCCGCCTTGACCTGGAGATCCCCACAATGCAGTCCCTGGAGGACCATGTCCTCATGGAGGATGCTCTCGAGGAGCCACCCCTACTGCCCACGTAGGGCAGCGTGCTGGGCAAGGGAATTAAAACTATTTAGTGGTTGGTTGAGGGTGTCCTCCTTGCAAGTGACATGACCCCTTGAGGCACATGGGTGGTGGGCGCCCCTCCCCCAGGCAGGAAACCACGCCCTGGGGGTCACACTTGCCTGGAGAGTCCCACTCCTCCCTAGGCCCCTAGGCCCCGTCACATCTCACACAGGACCTACAGCTGCCAATTCAAGAGTAAAGCACTGGGGGCTGCCCCATAGCTCAGTTCTTTAAGTGGCTGCTTCAACAAAGCAGTCAGCCTCAGGTTGCTGGGGTTCCATCCCCAGCATTCAAGCCAGCGAAACCTGCCCTGAAGGCATTCTGAGTCAGCCAGGAAAAAAAAAATCCTCCAAGAGTAAAGCACTGGACAGGAGCACCCAGGCTCATGTCCCCTCCCATTCATTGTACCCTGCAGGTTTCAGGGAGTGGGAGACACTTTCCCGCTGCACTGTCCCTGCAATACTCCAAGGCCTGTGCCCCCAGCTCAGGCTGGTCAGGTACTCCTGCCACTCACCACAGAAGGGGACCAGCACACTCCCCAAGTGGGGTCCCTTCACCCAGCCCAAGTGGAGCTGGATTGGGTGTGTGCAGTCCACAGTTGCTTGCATGTTGTGGTCCTTGCTGAGGGTTCAGGTAAGCATGATCCTGCTGCTCCAGCCTCCCAGGAGAAACCACCACAGGCCTGGCATTCTGGGACAGGTGGCTGGCAGTGCTGAGTATTGGCTGTATGCCTGGCCCCCGCCCTGACCAGCCGTGGGACAGGAACAGCAGGTATCAGGCTGGACAGTCAGTGTTTGTGCAGGCACCACGGAGAGGAAGTGTCCAGGATGCCTGGGCTCCGAGAACACACAGGCAGCAGGGAGCCTACCTGGGGTCCCATAGCCGCCCCAGTGCGGGGCCTCTACTTTTTATCTGGGCCTCTGAGGAAACTGTTGCTGGTACTGCTACTGTCGCTAAGGCCAGCCTGGGCTTCAGTGCCCACTGCAGTTGCTCCCTCGGAGCCCTCTGGCACTCCCGAATGCCCAGAGGCATGTGCCTGCTCTGCGGGCGGCCAGGCCAACTGCTCTGCCCTGGCACTGCTTTCTGTGCCTGTGGGCCTGAGCCGGCGCATGCATACGCTGTGGCTTGACCACAATCGCTTGTGTACGCTGCCGCCCTTGGCCTTCGAGGGCGCTTGCGCCCTGTACCTCCTGGACCTCAGCGAGAATGGGCTGCACTCCATGCACGCCCGAGCCTTCTGGGGCCTGGGCGCCTTGCAGCTTCTCGACCTGAGCGCCAACCAGCTGGAGACGCTGGAGCCTGGAACCTTCACGCCGCTGCGCGCGCTGCGTTCCCTATCGCTGGCCAGAAACCGCCTAGCGCAGCTGGAGCCCGCGGCGCTGGGCGCGCTCCCTGGGTTGCGTGCGCTCAGCTTGCAGGATAACGCCCTGTCGGCGCTGGAGCCCGGCCTGCTCGCTCGCCTGCCGGCCCTCGACGCGCTTAGCCTGAGCGGCAACCCCTGGGCCTGCGGCTGCGCCCTGCGCCCGCTCTGCGTCTGGCTGCGGCTGCATCCGCGCGCTTCAGGTGAGCGGCGCCGAGTTGGGATGGCCAAGCTGGGCGGTTGGGGCCTCCACCTGACGAAAGTCCCCGCTCCCACAGAGGCCGAGCCCCTGCTCTGCATGTCTCCCGGGCGTCTGACGCTCACCCCTCTGACTGCTTTCTCTGACGATGCCTTCCGGCACTGCGCAAAGAGCCTCTCCGTGCGGGACCTGGTTGTGATCTACGCGCTCGGGCCTGTCACCTTTCTCGCCAGCCTGGCCACCTGCGTAGTGTTAGGCTCCGTGATCACTGCCTGCCGCGCGCGCCGCCGTCGCCGCCACCACCTGGCCGCCCGCCGCCCACCGCGACCCCCGGACCCCGCTGGGCCAGCCTGCTCCTCCTCGGAGCCAGAGAGCGAGGTGGCCCCACCTGCCAAGGCCTGAGCGTCCCAGAGCACACTCACCCCACCCCCGCCCTCCCTTCACACTCCGCTGGCAAAACAAGGACACGGACTGAAAATGTCGTGACATTCCTTCAGGCATGACCACTGCACACGGGGCGGGGACGGGGCGTGCCGGGCCGGAAGGGGGCAGAGCACTACTGCGCACAGACCAAGGGGAAGGCGCGCACTCGGACCAGGAGAGCTGGGCCTGCACCTGGTGGCCGCAGTTGACACGCCCAAGGCTAAGGGGAGCGGTGCTCCTCTGCGTCCAAGGTGCGGGGCAGGGTTGAGACAGTCCAGAGCTGGAGCCTGAAGTCGGCGCTAGCTGCAGGCGAAAAGGCTCCGCCCACTCGAAGTCTGAAGGAGGCGCAGGCGTTGGGGACCTCGAGCGCCCCCGGAAGTGCTGCCAGCTGGGGGAGTCAGGCAGCTGTGGGGACTGGCAGGAGCAGCCCAGCAGACGGGGTCGGGGAGAAGGGGTACGGGATAGGAGTGCAGCAAGAAGAGGAGAGGGTAGATAGAGCTCAGGCTGCAGGCGCTAGAGGAATGTGCCTGCCAGCCGGCACCATGGGCCCCCACCGTAGCTTGGGATAGTGGCCGGATGGGGCTGCCAGCTCTGTTCCGAGCCCCTCTGCCCAGGGTCACTGCTCAGAGACCCCAGGGCCCTGCCTCTGCCGGAGCGCCCTGTGGCCCTGCCCAGCCGGCTCAGCTCTGGCCCGTCCTCAGCCGCTCCGGTCCGCACCTTGGTCCAGCAGGAGCTGCCTGCCAGGCAGCAGGGCAGGTGGGCGGACAGGAGGCCCAGGGTGGGCAGTCTCTGGGGCGGGTGGGTTTCCCTCAGGCCTTCCCGAGCAGCAGGACTCATCAGTGTCCTTGGCCGGGCTAACTGGGCAGGTGGGCGCCTCCGGGGGCCTCACACCACGGTGCTGACCGAGGGATCTGAGAGGTTGAGCGGGCCCGTGATATCAGTGGGATGGTACTGCTGCAAAATAGAAATACACAGACAAGGCGGCCCGTTAGCCCCGACGCTGGGGGCACTTGCGGGGCCGGGACAGGGTGGACCGGCCAGCCGGCGACCGGCGGGCGGGCAGGCGCAGCCTCGGGGAGGCTGGGGGCGCTCCTCCCCGACCCGTCGTGCTCGGGGGCTCTGCGTGGGCCGGGCGCTGTCCCGGGCGTCTGTCTGTCTGTCTGCGGGGGGTGGGGGCAGAGGAGGGCGGCGGGCGGGCGTCTCAGCCCTCCCTATGACGCGAACACAGCTGCAGCGGGCCCTCCTCCCTCTCAACAGCGCGTCGCGGCAGCACTGTGTCTTTTTGGTTTTGCAAAGCGCCGCGTCCACCCCCGGTGCTCTATAAATAAGAACCAACAATCAATACCCGCTGGCCCCGCTGGCTGCCAGGGATCCCAGCCCTGAGTGCCCAGTGCCGCCCTGGCCCGGACCAGCCACAGGACAGGGGCAGAGGATCTCAGCAGCGGGACCAACCCCACCCCACCCAGAGGAGCCCCCCCTCCCCAGGCCTCCCTCTGAACAGGTGCCCAGCCCCAGACCAGGTGGGAGCTGGGCTGCCCTCCCCCACCCACAGCCCAGTGGCAAGGCGCCCCACAGTCAGCCCTGCAGGGTGGAGACCTCCAGGTGCCACTGGTCCTGGAGGATTGCACTGGGAGTGTGTCCCCAGGACATCCTGAGCTGCAGCTGCGTCAGCTGCAGGCAGGACCCAGACCTGGGGGCCACCTGCTGAAAGTGGCCCATCACCGCCCAACTTCTGTGACCCCCAGATACCTTGTCCCCCAAAGCACTGCTTCTCCTGTCTGACAGGAGACATCCTCCTCCCCTGGCTGCCCAACCCACAGTCCTTTGTCTCTGCTCTTTTCTTCTATCCTGTGCCTCCTGGTGGAACTCCAGGCTCAGACCAATCAGGCCGGTCCTGGGGACTCTGCTGCCACCAGCTCCTGGAGCCCTTGGCTACCTCTGTCCCTCACTTGCCTCCTCCCACTGGAGCTGAGCAGGCAGGCATCCAGGGTCCCTCTTGGGGGCACCCTGATGGCTTTGCTCTGGACTCAGATTGCTCTGTGCCAAGTCCTGCCTATGTCCCAGAGGTTTGCCCTTCTTCTTGTGCAGGGAGAGGCTGGGGGCTGCAAATGGCAGTTCCTCCCTGGTGTATATTCCCCTTTGGGATGGCACTGCCCAAGGGCTGGGGACTCCCTGTGGGCTGGACTGTGGGGTGGCTGCCTGGCTCCAGGGTACCTCTAGCAAGGAAAGGGCATTCTGGGGGCCCTAGGTCTGGGGGTATGCTCCAGTGCAGTGACAAGCTGTGCAAAGCAGGAGATGGGGTCCTGGCTCAGCAGGCAGAAGGCCAGATTCTGAGTGCCCCGTGGAGGTGCTGAGGTCAGAGCTGAGGTACCTGTCTGGGGATCCCCATTCTGGGCCCCCTCTGGAACCTTGGTACTGCCCTAGGCTCTGCTGGCCTAGGCTGGCAGGGCTGCCCCTGCCTGCCTGCTCTCAGATTCTCAGAGACTACTCTCACTCTAGCAGGGACCCCTGGTCCCACCCCATCCCCCACGGACACTATGCTGTGGCCAGGGGCCACCAGGTCCCAGCCGTCCACCCAGATGGACCCGGCCCCGGCCCCCAGCCCCCGGCCCACACAGAGACCACATGGAAGATGCAACACACATGGCTCTGGTGAGACAGGTGAGACAGGTGTCCGGGGGCAGGGCCAGTGGCCAGACAGACGGGCGGGATGGGACATCACAGCCACCCCCTCCAAGGCCACCACAAGGCAGGAGTGTGGGCAGCAGCTCCTTTGGGAGAGGTGAGAGAAACAGGGACAGTACAGCAGTGGTGTGGCCGCCTGGTACAAGGGCAACTGACACAGAGCTGCTCTGGGCTCCTGGGCCTGGGCAGGGCTCAGGGAGGTGGCGAGGCTGGCTGACTGACCAACGACATGAGACGGCTTCAAGATGGTGTGTGGGTCATGGCATGGGGGGGGGGCAGACTAACGTGGAGACACATGGGTGGGCTGAGGGCCAGTGAGGGCCAGGAGAGGTGTAGGATCTGGAGGTCAGCGCTGGCTGGCCTGTGGATATGGGGTGGGGTACAGGCTGACAGGGGCAGGGGCTGCTGGAGGCAGAGGCACAGATGGCCAGGGCAGGAGGCGGGCACAGGGGTGGGATGGCGAGGGAGAGGGAGACAGACACGGGGGCGAGGGAGGAGTTGGAGACGCGGGACTGGGGTGCTCTCCCCCTTACCGTGTCTTTGGAGGACCTACGTCTCTTGAAGCTGGAGGCCAGGGTGGAGGTGATAGCCCTAAATGTGGCTTTCTTTTTAGGGTCGGGCTCTGCTCTACCACTCTTTCTATCCTAAAATGAATATGTATAAGTGATTAGATGGCTAAGGGTGGCGGCCACACCTGCCCTTGCCTGCTCCTTGGGGGCCACTGCCTGGCCTGGCCGCCACTCAGGCCCTCACTTCTGCCTGCCTCCCTATGCTGGGCAGAGGTGCTGACAGCCAGACTCTCGAGGGTGGCCTCTTCTCCTGCCTGAGGGCTTGGCCTGGCCTTGCTCTTGCTGGGGCTGGGCTGGGGGCCCGGCCACTCTCCTTCTGGGAGTCCACCCGGCTCCTGGAAGCTCGAGGAGTAAAAGCCCCTCAAGGATCGGAGGAGCCGACCCCAAGGGGAACACATCAAGATGGAGGAAGGGGCCGAGGGCCCAAGGCAGGGCTTGAGATGAAACTGGAGTGACAGACAGAGGCAGCTGCCTGGACACCGGCCTTGAGTCTGATGGTCAGTGCAGCCCTGTGCCTCCAGTGGGAGCAGTGGCCAGGTCCCCAAGGGACCTATGGGCCAAGAGGAAGAGTAGGCAGATGAGAGGTGAGGGGAACCCAGCAGCCCAGAACCCCACAGCCCTCACTGCAATGCCAGCTTCATCTTGGGACACAGCTCCAGGAAGGCACCAGAGAAAGAAAAGAGAGGAGCGAACAAGAATTTGCAAGATGGCCGGCAGCCCCAGGCCTCCCGGGCCTCACTAGCATCCCATCCCGACCCCCATGGGCTGTGACCGACCTGCGTGCAGCCTTGGCCCAGCTGTCTGCAAATCCCCATGGATGCACCGTGGGGCTTCAGGCGGGGGAGGGCGGCTGCCTTGGATTGAAGTCACAGAGCAAAGGGGCGCAGCAGGAAAGGGTCCCTGGACAATGTCAGAGGGCTAGTTGCATTGGGACTCACGTGCTACACACAGGTGGGTCCCTGTCTTACCCTGCCTGCTTGCCTTCCTATGGGATGGGCACCGGTGGGCGACTCTGGAGACAGAGGAGCCAGGTGGAGGCTCCAGGTGGGGTGTGTGGCTTGGCAGTAGGCGCCCACCAGCAGGCAGCCCACCCCAGCGCTGCCCCCATGTCCTGGGAGCACTCACCACTGCCCCCAGCCATGGTTCCTAGCTCCAGTCCTGCCCACAGGAGCCAGAGCCAGTGCCAAGGCCTGCGGCGCGGGGATTAGCCATGGCCAGGCCAGGCCTGGGCGACAGGCCTCACAGGGTGGCCTGCCCTACCTGTAGGTTTTTCCTCCACACGTTCACTGCTGCGAAGGCCAGCTGCATCTGCTTGCGGCGCGCATCCTTGTGGCGCTTGTAGGCAATCTCAATGAAAATCAGGAAGATGCCAGCCACGATGCCCCCAGCCACCAGCATAAAGACCCCTGTGTGTGGGCCAGAGCCTCAGCTGCTGGCTGAGAAGCCTGGCCCGTTCCAGCACAGCCCAGGAGGAGAATGGGGGCCCCACCTGCCATGTTCTCGAAAGTAAGGGTTGCAGGGGCATTGCTGCGTGAGTCACATTCCTGGTACCGGACCCATGTCTTGTCCAGGTCTTCCATGAAGCCGTTCTCATGGGACCTGGGGAACAGAGTAGGTAAGCCCCAGGGGGACTGTGACACTGCCTGATGGGACTGTGCCCAGATTGAGTAAAGCCGTCAGTGGGTGGGGCATTCCAGGAAGCTATGCTGGGGACAAGGCCTAGGTGGGTGGTAAACAGTACACACAGCCTGACTAGCTAGGGCTGAATCTGGGATGCCTTGCCACACTCGGTGTTGAGAAGAACGGCCCCTCTAATAGGAGGCTCCTGGAGACGGCGAGGGTGGTGAGGGCACTGAGGCATGCTGGACTCACTTGAGGATGGACAGGGAGACATTCTGCTTCCAGGGGCTGTCCTTGCGCATGCCGATGCCAAAGCCAGAGCGGAAGAAGAGCTCGCCTGTGGTCACCAGGTCACACTTCTGCGAAGCCTCGAACTCCAGCACCGCCGAGTCCCAGATGAAGGCGTGGAGCTTGCTGCCAGCAGAAGCAGGGTCACAGGGAGCCCCACTCCCACCGCCTCCCTGTGGCTGGTGCTCGCGTGCCCCTCCCCCACGGCACCCTGGAGCCGGCCTCACTTGTCCCGCACAGCCTGGATGGCCTCGGCCGCACTCTCGTAGTTGTGCTTCTCCATGTGCCGGTACATGGTGCTGAGCTCCACCTGCCGCCGGAAGTAGATGTCCACGGAGCTCTGCTTCACGGTGGCATAGATGAACTTGTCCGAGGGGTTCCTCAGCTGTGGGGCAGGGCAGGGCTCGAGGCTGCTACCCAGGCCCCACCGAGACACGCCTCTGCAGCCCCACAGTGCCCCCTGAGCCAGGCCAGGCCTCACCCGTGGGTCATTGATGCCCGTGATCCGCTCCTCGGGCCGGTCCAGCACCAGGAAAGCTGCCAGGTTGGCAGTATAGGAAGCCACAATGATCATGGCGAAGCCAGCCCACACCATGCCCAGGATGCGCGCAGAGAAGCTCCGAGGGGCACCTGTGGAACGGGTCGGGTGAGCTCCCTGAGCACAGAGCCAGAGTGGGCAGGCTGGGCACAGCCTCACCTTCCCCAATGCCAGAGTTGAGCAGGACGCCCCAGGAGAACCACATGGCAGAGGACAGGGTGAGCGCATCCTCCTCCTCTTCCTCACTATTCACTTTGAACCGGCCAAAGGGGCTGCGGGGCACAAAGGGCGGGCGGGAGAGATGGCCTGGCCCACTCCTGCCCCACTCCACACACCCTGGCCTTCTGTGGCCAGCTCCCATGGGGCACTCACCTGAAGCGGTCCAGCAGGTACAGCATCACAGCCACCACATGCACCGACAGCCCCACCAGCAGCCACAGTGTGCTCTGAAATGGTTGCATGAACGAGTCCAGTGTGCTGCGCGGGATCTCCTGCAGGAGGACGGGTGGTCAGCACCACCAGGGCCCTTCAGGACCCAGAGCCCCCCGCTGGGCCCCTGCCCACCTTCTTAACCAGAATGGTCAAGCCCTGGTATTTGAAGGGCTTGGAGAATTCGATGTACTGTGCACGCTCGTTGTTGATGGTCAGTGGTGCCACGATCATGTCGGCCTGCCCACTGAGCAGCTCGCCCATCATCCCGTTCCACTCCTTCTTGTTGCTGTTGTTCACCTGTACAGTGAGTGACGAGGCTACCGTGGGGTCTGCCACAAGCCCTGGTGCACCCTGGTACAGACCTCGCCCAACTCCCAAGCCTGGGTCGGCCCACCCTAGACACAACTCCCACCACCTGGCCCCGCCC
>NDGM011012960.1:0-22502 GCA_002564305.1 Octomys mimax | reverse complement strand
TTTTAAAAAATAGAAAAGATACAATTTCACTGAACAAAATGATAGGAATTAGACAATGGTTGTTATATTGTTGTCTTCAAATTAGTTGTTCAGATTAGCGGAGATAAGGCTTACATCAATTTTAATAGCCAGAAATGCCCAGCTGTTTTACTTGGGTACACCAAATTACTTGTGAATTTATGGACACAGAATCAGTCCTGTGGGGCCAACTAACTCATCACCTAGACATTTCATATGAATAGCATAACCAGCACACATCAAAAAGATGGCTGAAAAGGGCCGGCGAGATAGCTCAGCAGACTTAGCGCCTACTTAGGCGAGTGCAGGGACGGGGGCTTGATCCCCAGCACCACGTGCTATGCTGTTCACCAAGTCCAGGCATGGTGGCACATCCCTGTAATCCCAGCACTGGGGAGGTTGAAGACAAGAGGATCACTATGAGTCTGAGCTGTGTAGTGAGACCCTGTACCAAATACATTAAAATAAAATAAATAACGGTGACTAAAGTTTTCAGAGTCCCTGTTGAATTTGAGTGGACCTCTAGTGTATAAAAGCATGGCTTGAATACCGTGATTTTAATTTTAATTCTGAACATGCTTCCATCTACAGCTTCCAATTAAAAAATGATGGTATGAGGAATTCCTTTCATATTTCTAGTGCTCCCTTAGGCCAAAGTTGGCCAGCTGGATGCATTCATTCAGATATTTCAAATTACAATTGTATTTCTCTTCGATATTCCTTGTACTAAACTGGCAAGTAGGTTCAGTGCACAAACTCATTCAATAACCAGGTGTTTCCTTTTTTGAGAGAGCATCTCAACGATGTAGTTCAGGCTGGTCTCAGATCTTTCTGCTTCACCCTGGTCTCAGATCACTGCTTACAGCGATCTTTCTGCTTCAGCCTCCCAAGCGCTGAGATGATACGCCTGCACCACCACCCTCCTCGACAGCCAGGTGAAGCAGTGGTCACATTTCTATCTGGGCATCAGCCCGGTCTTCAGGAAATCTGAGTTAGAAGCCGTGTCAACTTTCAGAAGAACTAGCTGCTTGGGCGCAGCCTGACAAGCTTGGCCGGCTGGGAGTCACAGTAGCAGATATGTTGAAAGGACTTCGGAAGTACTTGGCTGGTTATTATAACACACAACTATCTCTACAAGAACACTATTCTAACAATAAGGCTTGGTAGTATTTTTATTCCAGGATATATTGAAATATGAATCCTGTCTATCTACCTACTTACAGGAGCGTGCCCAGCAGACGGCGGTGATAGGCACATGAACGTGTAAAGACCTGCTAGTGACTGCTGAGTGATAGTAGAGGCTCTTTCCATGTGCATTTGTATTTCCGAAAGTATTTTCTAGTGATGGTTTAGAAGAGGTTTAATGTACTCTAGGAGAACTGCTTACCAGCTTCCTTCCTAGGGGAATGTCCTGCCACGTGTCCCACAGGTGTTAATCCTCCTGGAAAGACAGATTCACAGCAAGAGACCCCTGTGTTCTGTCCAACATCTGATCCTCAGTTCAATTCTGCTTGTACCAACAGCTCTAGTAGGATCCTCAAATGGTTTTTTAAGTTCTAAGTTATTAGATAGGCTGGGATGGATATTACTCTTTTGAAAAGCAATCAGAAGTTGCCAGATGGAAGAGCATACACCTTCAAAACAAGTCCCTGGCAAGTTGTACGGATATGGGTTTCACTCTGTGCTGTTTTCTGTTTTGGATTATTTATGTCCATGAAATGAACTACCAGACTCTGAAAATCAAAGCACACCGGAGAAACAGCTCAGAACTGTCCATATCCCGTGTAAGTCTGTCTGTCTGTTCTCCTTGTTAATCTACCACCTTTCCTACCTACTATCCATAAATAATTACCTGTTACTGAGGTAATTATTACATAGATAATCTCTTTCCTGCTTTATGATTCTTTTATATTTTCTAAATTTTTAGCACTTGTATATACTATTTATATAATTGGCATTCCATGAAACTATATTTTTTTAAATCCCAAAGGCACGGAAACCAAATTTCATACCAATCATAAAATATACAGAATGGTCTATAATTGAAACTCATAAAAGTTTTTGAAACATGTTTACATTTTTCTGAAAGTAATAGAAGTAAAATTCAAATATTTTAAGAAAAGAAGGTGCTACACGCTGGAGACATTACATCTTGGACTTCTCTGATTCATCCAAATCCTATTGTCTATAGGAACGGTCACATAAACCTGATACCTTGGGCATTTTTTCCCTATTGATTGTTATGCTCAAAGCCAGCTTGTGAGCTGAGCAGAGTCAGCTGCTTACCTGAGCTGCCGCCTTGGCTTTAGATGTTTAGGTCAGGAAGGTGGCACAGGATGCTGACCTGTCACCGCTTCCTCTTTGCTCCGTGTGGGTGCAGGTGGGGAGCCTCTAGCATGACCTAACTCGTCACTCCAGCTGTGTGATGGGCAATCTTACCTGCCCGGAAGATGGCAGTTGTGTTAGTGAGCTGCCTGCTGCTAGGAGAACCCAGGGAAGCCAGATTTGAGACACATTTATTTGGGCTTCTGGTCTTGAAGACTTCAGTCCACAGCCGGCTGGCTCCGCTGCTTCTGGGCCTGTGCTGTGGCAGCACAATACTGCAGAACAGCGTGGTGGAGCAAGTGCTGCTCCCCACACCTCGTGGCACCGAGGAAAGCAGAGAGACACACAGACCGACAGACAGACTGACAGATGGAAGAACAGACAGACAGGTGAAATGGATAGAGGGGGGAAAGGCAGCACAGAGAGAGAGAGAGAAAATATACCTGTTCAGTGCAAGCCCACAGTGAGCCACTTCACCGACCCGGGCCACACCGTCTCAAGTTCCACCCGCTTCCCAATAACACCAGTGTTGGGGACCCAACCCTCAATGCGCAAGCTCTGGGGACATTGCGAATCCTAACTACAGCAGCCGTCTTTTAGCCAATCTGTGTGTCATGAATCTGGGGGACAAATGATGGCACGTGCCCCAATTGTGCATGCTGTATGCCCACATTTCAAGGAATAAGGAAGTCTCCCGCCAGGCACTTCTTTCACCCTTTGAAATGGAAATTCCCTAGGCAGATTACTCAAGCATCTGCTGTTGACAAACACCAGAAACCAGCAGGGCTTCTGCTTCCTACTTCCGTGCCCTAATAACTGTCCAAAATGGAGAGAGAGAGAGAGAGAGAGAGAGAGAGAGAGAGAGAGAGAGAGACCTGATTTGGCAAGTACAAGGCATTAAGTCTGAGAAAATAGAACACATCTACTTGTGCTCTATAACACTGCAGTGGGGCCAGGGAGATGGCTCAGTGGAGTAAGTGCTCCCTGGCAAGCGCAAGGGCCCTAGTTCTAAACCCTGGTTCCGCCAAAAAAAAAAAAGGAGTTCACTATACCACTGCAGTGGAGACTGCCAGTTTCCTAGTTCAACACAAGTTCTGCAGAATCTTCTAAATTCAAAGTATTTCTTGAGGCTTTGCTGAGATGGCTCAGCTCCATGTTGATGGGTTTAAAAAGAAAGACTTCAAGGAGTTACATCTACAGCTTTATTTATGCAGTTTACTCAGCAAATAAGAGCCACATTTGCTTCTTAATGTGAAGCACTGTTGTGGATGCTGGGAAAAGAGCTGTCAACACATAACTGAGATACTCATCACTGGAGTGCAGTCTGCTGAAGATGATGCATAGTGTTTTAATTAAAGTAAAGAAAAGAGGATTATGATAGCGAAAAGGAGGCGTGCACCCAGGAAATAGTTTGTAAGGAATACTTCAGGTCGGACTTGGAATGACTTAAAAGATACAAGAACACAAATTCATAAGCGGATGAGAAGAAATCCATGAGAAGCGGGGTCCTATGTAGAAGCAGAATTGAAGCTGTGTTCCAGGAGCTAGCGGCTGGCTCCGCTTGTCTGAGGGTAGGCCATGTCAGGGCGAGAACTAAAAGACGAGGCGAACAAGGCCAGCCCTCTGTGGACAGGCAAGAAGTTCATTCCAGATTCAGTGCTCAGTGAGGGAAGCCAGGCAATATTGAAAGAGTAGACGGAGCACAGGTGTGTTTTAAGCCTGCTCCAGTGTGGCCAGGTGGCCATTGGAAGACAGTGAAGCTTGTGAAACTCCTTTATAGGAACTACTGAGCTATAGCCCCACCCCATATTTCTTTAAACTGCTGTCATACTTCAAGGCTACGATGAAAATGTAACACACTTGCCATGGAAATAAAGGAAATAAAAACAAAGATATCTATCCGGGGCCTTCCAGCCACACGCCTCTCCCCATGTGGGTCCCAAGAGTCACGTGAACTCAGCCCAAACAAGGCTCTTCATGCACTAGGACACTTGCTTGGGCAGCACCTACTCATCAGCCACTCATGTATGTAGGGTAGAGCATGACTTAGCCTGTTGAAAATGCTGTTGATGTGAGGGGGGAGGGGAGAGGGAGAGGGAGGGAGAGAAAGAAAGGGAGGGAGAGAGGGAGAGTCAGACACACAGACAGATGGAATGGACAACAGGAACCTACACATGAGGCAAGCACCTCTGGTGGCAGTGCAGTGCCAGACAGCAGCCTGATTGCTTGGCAGACACAGCATTTATGTGCTTCAAACATAGGCAATGAGTGATAGCCGGCCTGTCGCCAATATAAATGGAGAGAAATGAAGCGCTTGACTTGCTCACCCATCATGCTTGGGGAAATGCTTATGTACTGACTCTAATGAAATTGTCCTTAGGCCTAAAAATGTGAAAACTATTTTTATGGCAAATTTTAGATTTTAGCCTCTAGCTTAAAATAAGTATCAGAGGATACAGTGTTCTACTTGAAATAGGTTCTGTAGGTAGGTGAATAAAAGTTAATATATTCTTGGCTCAGTGAACACATTATTCCTCCTGAGACCCCGCAGCCCAGAGTGGCACTCTGAGCCCGTGCAGCGCCGCATACCTCTGCCGCGCCAGTTCCTCAGCCTGGTCCCCCATCAGCCGGGAAGCCACTTCATCGTACCTGCTCATCGCCTGCAATGTATTTATTTTTTGTCTAGCAATTCTATTTCCTGTGGGGAGCTCTTTTTCCTATTTTTCTTTTTAAATAGGACTGAATAATTCACAGACCTTTGCAAAGCTAAGAATATATATATATATATCACATGATACAATTGTATGTGCAAGATTTATGTGGAGAATTGGGCATAAGGGATCGGCCCCAGGAGCTCCCAGATGCCAAGCTCCAGAGATACTCAGTCTCTCATGTGAGATGGCACATGACCTACGCACCCCCTGGTACACTTTCACTTCTCTCTAGATTACTTATGATACCTAAGAACATAAATATTATGTAAGTAGTTATCTCGCTGTGTTTAAAGAATGAACTTATTTCCTAAATATTTTCAATCTCAGTTGACTGAATCCACGGATGTGGCTCCCTCGAGCAGAGAGGATGGCGGTACGTAGCACACACGCTCACGTGCTGCCGTCTTTAGGGTATTTCCAGCTCTTTAACGTTCTGGAACATTGTTCTGCTTCAGGGTGCCGCTGATGGAAACGACAGGATATGAGATCATTTACATGGAAAGGGAGTTGTCACTGAAACAAACAGATTTGAACAAGCCATCTTTTATAAGCTTAAACTCTGGTCTGAATGACTTGAGAAAATAATCCAAGAAACAAAAAAAATACAAAAGTCCCTAGTTTTCCTCCAGCAATTCTTAAAGCGTGGAGGCAGCTGTGTTGCTGCATTAGAAGGGCTGGAAGGGTACTTAGCACCGAGCTCTGGCGCAATTGGGAGCTATTCAGAGACTTGAACAAAAACTCTACACAATGAATTATTAATGCCGAGAAAAAATAACCAGAGCCCATAGCAATCTTCCTACAAATAGAATTGAGACAAGAACGAGTTTTTAATGGGCCTATTATGAGAATGTTGACAGTGACGTTCAAAGAAAAGAAACTCATCCTTAACGCTATCTGAAAGATACATACATCAAAAAACATCAACAAGTGATTTTAAGTTCAACTCTCTTTTTTAAATTTTTATTTTTTATTAGCAGAGCATTGCTCTACTAATAATGATTGCATTCATTGTAGGGAATTATTACATGCACAGAACACATCTCAGTCCTTTTTTCCCCTTCCTTCCACTTTTTTATTTTGTCAGCATCAAATCCATTTATTTAAAAGTCCCTACAAAATTAATTACCATCTATACAGATTAACAACCCAAAATATAAGATGATTATGCTAAATCAAGGTGCACTTTTAGATACATTGTCCATGTTGAATTATATCTGTCTCTCTCTTTTCCTATGATCTGTCTTTTATTTTACACTTTATGCATTGAGATTTTCATATAAGAGAAACCACACACTATTTCAGCTAATGTGCCTGATTACTCCAGTCAGCATTATGGTTTTGAGACGCATCTGTTTTCCTACAAATGACTCAAGTTTATCCTTTTTGGCAGGGTAATACTCCATTGTGTATACATTGTATACACACCATGCTTGCTTATCTCTTCTGTTGATGGAAGTATAGGCTCTTCCCATAATTGAGCTATTACGAATTGTGGTGCTCCCAGTACACACATGGATACATGACTGTAGTATGATGTCTGTAACAGTTTGGGGAAGATACCTAGAAGAGTAATAGCTGAACCAAATGGAATTTCTATTTTTTAATTTTGAAGGAATCTACATACTGATTGCCATAGTGGTTGCATCAGTTTATATTCCCACCAGCAATGTAGAAAGAGTTACTTTTTCCCCACAGCCTTACTAGAATTTGGTATTGGTTGATTTCCTTATGATAACTAACCATTCTTTGTAGAGTGAGATGAAATCTCATTTATTTGAACCTGTATTTCTTAAATTCCCAGCAGTGTTGAACATTTTTAATGCATTTATTGGGCATTCATACTTTTTCATCTAAGAAGTGTAATTATTTCAGGAGCCCATTTTTCGATAGGGTGTTTAAATTTGGAGCACCTAATTATTTTTGGTTCTTTATACATTTTAGATATTAATACTTTGTCTGAGGAGTGACTGGCAAATTTTTCTCTGTAGATTCTTTTTGCTTTATAGGTGGTTTCCTCTGGTGTGAAGCTCTCTAATTTGATGCAATCCATCTGTTGATTTTGGTATTATTTTCTTGCATAGTCAGTGGTCTGTTCAGATAGTCTTTGCCTACACCTGTATATTCAAGTGTTTCGCCTATTTTGTCTTCCAGCTTACTAAGTGTTGCACCTCTAATGTTTAGATTTTGTATTTGTTTTGCTTTGGGTTTAGTGCATGGTGAGACATGGGGGTCTATTTTCAGTCTTCACCTCGTGAATAGCCAGTTTGCTCAGCACTATTCATGAAGAAGCTATCTTTCCTCCAGCAAAGGCCATTTGCCCCCTTGTCCAAGACAATGTGGCTGAATGCCTGGAGTTGCTTCTGCACAGTCTATTCTTCTCTACTGATAAATGAGTCTGATTTTTGCCAATACCAAGCTGTTTCTATAATGGTATTTGCCTATATCATGCTGTAATATTACTTGAAGTCTGGGGCTCTGATGCCCCCTACCTTATCCTTATCACTGAGAATTGCTCTTGCTTTTCTAACTCTGTTTGAATTTTAGTATTTATTTCTCCAGTTCTGTTAGGGATGTTAGTGTGTTTTCATTGGAATTACATTAAGTCTGAAATTTTGACTATATAGATTCTGCCTATTCAAGAAGAAGCGATTTCCGTTTTCTGATGTCTTTTAATCTCCTTTTTCAGAGTACTGTAGTTTTTACTAGAAGTCTTTCATTTCCTTGATTAGGCTAATTCTTAAGTGTTTCACTTTTCTTCACGCTATTATAAAAGATGCTGGTTTCCTAATTTGCCTCTCAATGAGTTTGTTATTGATACACAGGAGCACTGTTAGCTTACAAGAGTTAATCTTGTATCCTGCTAGAATTTATTAGTTTTAGGAGTATTTTGGTGGAGTTTTAGGGATCTTCTACCACAAGCTCATTCGTCGGCAAGTAATGATAATTTATCTTCTTCCTTCCCTATCCACATCCTTTTTATTTTTTTTCTCTTGTCTTATTGCTCTAGCTCATGTTTTGAGAACCATATTGAACAGAAGTGGTGCTAACAGACATCCTTGTCTTGTACCTTGTTTTAGAGAAAAAAGCTTTCAGCTTTTCTTTGTTTAGTATGTTGGTTTGTCATAGATGGCTTTTATCAGATTGAGATACAATCCAAACCCAAAGCTTGTACAAAGAAGGAAGTTATAACAATCAAAGCAGAAATTAATAAAATGGAAAGTTTAAAAAAATATAAAGAATCAGTGCATTAAAGAGTTGGTTCTTTGGAAGATGAAGCAAAGTAAATAAATCATTTGCCAATCTTGCCAAAATAAGGAAAGTAAAGACCCAAATCCACGCAAGAGAACCGAAGAGGGAGATCACAGTGGATCCTGCCAAACCTAGATTATCTGGAGCTATTCCTGTGCTATAATAAAATGGAAAGCTGAGAAGAAGTGAAGATTCCTAGATAAATATGAACTAGCAAATTTGAACCAAGAATATATAAATATACTGGATAATCCAGCATCAGTCAGTGAAATTAAAGATCTAATTTTTAAAACTACCAACTAAAAAAAGCCTAGGTCTCAATAAATTCATTGCCTAATTCTACAAGAACTTTCGAGGAGATCTAATGCCAGTAACCCTCAAACTCCTTAATGGAATTGGAAGGAAGCAGTGCTTCAAAGTCATTCCTGGATGTAAGTATTACCCCAATTCCAAAGCCAGAAAAAGAAATCCCAACCAAAAGAGAGATCTGGGGGACAATCTCTTTCATGAATATAGATGCGACAATTCTCAATTAGGTACTGGCAAACAGGAGGCAGCAAATCATTGATCATTCATCAGATTGAGATGCTATCCAACCCCAGAGTAGTATTCATTCCAGGGATCCAGGGATGGTTTGACACATGCAAATCAGTAAAGGTAATACACTACACACCACATGAACAAAAGCCAGGAAAAAAGTCACATGATCATCTCAATACACATAGAAAAACTTTTATTTATTTATTTATTTTTTATGTATTTAGTACAGATTCTACAGGGTCTCAGTCTCAGATACCTTCTCGGTGCACCCTGGGGATGGAGCCAGCAACGCACGCTGAGGATCACACCCCGGACCCTTAGTCTGTCTAAGCAAGCACTGTAATCTGCTGAACTATCTGGCCCTTTTTTTTTTTCACAGAAAAACTTGACAGGCTTGGAGATAGCTCAGTGGTCTAGCACCTGCCTGGCAAGCACAAGGACCCAGGTTTAATCCCCAGTTCTGCATGCCATGCCAGTGAAATTGGATGTGGTGGCACATGCCTGTAATCCCAGCACTGGGGAGGCTGAGACAGGAGGATCAGTATGCATCTGAGTGCATAGTAAGACCTGTGTCAATTAAATAAAAAATAAATACATAAATACATAAACAAATTATTTTTGAAAAGAAAAAAGAAAGCCTGTCCATCTCATTTGTTCTTTTTCATTTTTTCTTTCTTTCCCTTTCTCTGTCCTTCCTTCTTTCCTGCTTTCTTCTTTCTTCTTCTTACTTTCTCTTTCCTGTGAGGCACTGGTGATTGCCCACAGGGCCTCTCACATGCTAGACAAGTACAACGGAGCCGTAGCCCGAATGCACTAAGTGTTTCTTCAGAGATTTTCCTAGACAAATCTGCTCTGTGCTGAGAATAGTACCAAAACTAACCAGGAAGCTACTTGGGAAGTCACCTCGGAAGCTTACTGGTGTCCATGTCAGCTTCTCAGCCTCACCTTCTCAGAGTCATGATTTTTTTCTTCCCAGTATACAAAGCATGATCGTGATTTAAGCAACCTCATGTTGTCTTGCTGTGGCAAGAATTCAGGGAGAGAGAAGCACTCATGAGAGACTGAAAGCATAGCAACAAAGAAGCTTTTATTGAAAGTTGGTGCCAGACACCGAGACACCCAGACACCAAGCAAGGAAAACAAAATGCCTGCACTTGTTTGGACTTTACCTCAGGTTATATACTTTTCATGCTTCTGTAGTGATCATATTGCCACAATACTTTTTTCTCAGGAATTTTACAATACTGCCACATAATTGTCCCAAGATTTACATTTCCCAGACACTGTTGACCACCTGTCAGCCATGCAGACTTTGTGGTTTAAAATTTAGCCTGCTTCCCAATTTGTTCTATTTGTTCCTAATTCTATGACCTTGGTTTTCTCTTAGTAGGCTTATGGTCAGCTACATGGGAGGAGGTGAGGTGAGGTAGTGAGTTCATTATAATTTAAGTGAACTTAAAGGACTCTTTGGTAAATGGAGTTGTCAAAAGAAAATGGAGTCTCCTGTGCCCTATCAGTCCAAAGCACACAAAAATATTTTCAATTTTGTCATATTGTGAAATAAATAATGCTACTGCTTTGTATTAACTGGCTCCAGGGATGTCCATGTTTCAACCTGTGGCCACAGGACAGCATTTCTACCAACAAAAG
Source organism: Octomys mimax (assembly GCA_002564305.1). Classification (NCBI taxonomy): domain Eukaryota; kingdom Metazoa; phylum Chordata; class Mammalia; order Rodentia; family Octodontidae; genus Octomys; species Octomys mimax. Next base: position 12,006 of record NDGM011012960.1, on the reverse strand, counting down.
TCCATTTTGGGAGACAGACAAGGGAAGTCATCTTTGTATCTTTTCATTTGCTGATTCTCTAGCACCCTGTTTTAATTAATCTATACTGAGGAGTTACAAAGAAAAATCTGCATTCACTGATGTTCATGCTATATGAACTAGTCTTAGTGCTACCAGCCAAGCCATCAATGGTGAGAGACAGGATGGCAGGTTGGATTATTATGTAAGAGAATTGCTTCCTTTGGGTTGGAAAATATTTCAAACTTTCTAAATAAAATCCTCACAATTCCCAGAAAACTTATTATTATAAGTTCCCTCTAATAGTCAAAGCAGCATATAAAAACAAGTGAATAAAGTATAGGATCTTATAAGTAGACATTGAAGTCCATAAGAGACATAATACACATTACCAATCAAATAAATGAATCACTAAAACTAAGGATTATTATTGTAAAAACTGAAGTGTATGGATTGGCTGGAATAGGTATGATTTGCTATAAGGAAAAACAAAATCATTACTCCCAATTCTTGTCTCTTTAAGTTATTCATAAACATAGGCACCCATTGGTCCAATTTATGGATGTCCAGTTTTCTTTACAGCAGTTTTATTTCACAATCTAAAGACAAATTAGATGAATCATTTATGAAAAGGGTTTAATTCATTATTTAATTCTTAATTAAGTGTAGATTATTCTGCGTTCTTAATGAAATCTAAATTATTTACCAAACTATGAAGTAGAAATCTACTTAACTTCTAAATCACAAGGAGAGAAACTACAGGTCAGAAGTACTGGTCACTCTGGAGATGCTTTCTTCAGGAATAACTTCGAATTCTGATTCCACCACCATTGCTCACTGAATTTGTTAGTCCATTCAGCTTGTCTTAATACAAACACCGCACACCTGGTGCTGTATGCACAACAGAAGTCTTTTCCTATTTTCTAGAACCTGGGGAGCCCAAGATCAAGGCCCCACTTTCTAGCGAGGCCCCACTTTCTGGTCCACAGATGTCTGTTCTCACTATATGCTCACATGGTGTAAAGGACAGCAGAATGTCCCAGGGTTTCTTTGATATGGGCTCTAATCCCATTGGTGAGGGCTCCACCATCATGATCAAATGACTCGCAAGGCCTCACCTCAAAATACTGTCACCTTGAGGACTAGGTTTCAACATTTGAGTTTTTCAGTGATACAAACTTTCAGTCTCTTGCATTACCTGATGTGCTCTGGGAAGACTAAGTAGTCCCTTCTTTGTTGTTGTACATATTTAAATTAATTACTTGTGATTTATTTCTCAACAACATTCTTCCCAGTGGAACCTCAGGCCATTATAATAAATAAGAATGTAATAAAACTACAGGTGCATCATATCACTACGCTTCATATAAAGTACTGCCTTTCTGAGTGGGACTGAGCCTTCACTAATTCTCCCACCTCAAAAGGGTCTTTGGATGATGACTAAACAATCAGACATGAATGCAAATAATGGGATTTACATCCCTAATGAGTTTTAATCTGGTATGATTGCCATGTCTTGCTGTGTATTGTACCGGCTTAATTTTTCAAGTTAATATCTATTTCAGAATGCAAGTACCTGAGTAGTTACATCCTTTAACAATTAACTTGCTTTCTTATGACTATGGAAAGTGATGCGGTTAAGTTATGGGCAGATCACTGCGTTTATATGGGGCACAGAAGCACCCCAACCCAGTAGCGCAGCACTCCACTCCCTGAGTAACTTCGAGCAGCAGAGATTCCACGTACTCCCGCTCCTCGTGCTGCTCGCTCCTAGCTTCTCTCTGAGCCTTCGGAGCACACGGCAGCAGCTTTATACCCGTGTAAATGTGTCTTGCTCGCACATGGCTGTTCTCTTCGCCTCCCAACAGCATATGCTTCATATTTGAAATGGAACAGGATGTTTAAAGCTGTGGAGCTGTCAGTTTGTTTTCCTTAGGCGGCAAAATGCCCCGGCATGGGAGGCCCAGGCGTTCTTCACGTCTCCTTCAGGCAGCACTCAGCCCCGCATCTGTGTCCACACGCTTGTGTCGTCTAAGTACTCTCACGTTCTGGCCAGCGCAGTTGTGCCAGTTGCTGCCATGGTGTTACCAGAAGACAACTGCATAATACACGGGAAGTTACCAGACCATTTGTCTAAAAGGAAAACTCTTCAGATGACTTGAGAACGTTGGAACAGCTCTTGTTTAGTGAGGTAGACCTTTGTCCTGTCTTTTGGCGTGTTTGAATGGCATGTTTCCCATTTTTCAATTGAGCACATTATCTTTTTAGGAGGGAACTTGCCAGCTTCTCTTTTAGGCTTCCTAAGTGGATTTCAGGTTGGCCTGCACAGTTCAGGGGCCAGTGTACAGTTCTTTCACCAAGACTTCTAGATGCAGAGAAACAATGGCACTGTCTTCGACACCATGTTCTCGTTTCTGGCCTTCAAGGTGGATTCACGGTCTCTCCCCTCTGACCTCCAGACAGGCAAGGCACAGCTTCTGGTGCTGTTGTGCTGATGTTGAGGTGAGAGGCTCTAAGTGACAAGGCTTAGCAGCTGAGAAGGGCAAGAGCGTCACACTGAGTGCTTCCCCCCACTGCTTCTCTGAGCCCTGGAGCTCCGAAGCTGTGGTGCTGGGAGGGAGGGGCATGGGAGTCACCTCTCAGGTAACCTCTGGAATCCACCTGCAGAAAACCGACACACGGAAGGCCAGGCTTGCCTGGCCTTCTCCAGGCTCCACTTCTACTCCAGGCTGCTGTCCACAGCAGGAGCTATTTCAAAACTGCAGGCACAATATCTCGAGAATCAAAGAGTGAAGAAAGGGATGCATCAAGGGAAAGAAATGTTTCTTAAAAGAGCTAACTCCAAGCTACATATTGGAAAGACTAAGACAAATCATGCCCATATGCAAGTCATTCCAATTCAGAGACCGGGAGAAGGGTTTAGGCTTGGCACAGCAACTGTGATTAAGGATGTCTTCTTCCTCCATGTGGACACACCTCCACTCTGCAAGCCAGCACCTTCTTGGCACCTTCTTTTTGTTTTTTTCTCACTGCTGCCTTCTTATGCGCCTGAAAGCATGCTTTCTAATTAGAAACCCTTCCTCCTCCTTCATGCAGACAGGGAGAGGGAGTAGGAGAATACACAATTTATTCAGATGTTTGAGGGATTTTTTTTTTTTTTTTGATGATTTAGTTCTTAATTTTGAAAGATGGACATTTTAAGAGATTTTTTTTTTTATAGATTCTCCTTTCAAGATTAAAAATGTTACAGCCTAGCAACCACCTTCACGGTCCTTTCTGCTTCTTAGCCAACACAAATTTTTTAAAACAGGTTGTAGGACAAAGTGCCTTAATTAATTCAAAGAAGCCCCACAAAGGGGAAGAAGAATCACTTTTGTCTCTCTTCTGCTGTTTTGCAATGTGAGGACCGTAATGCGTCACTGTGAATGGTGACTAGCTGTTCGTACAACTTTTGATGAGGACATTTTTATGCCTCGTGGAAAGGAAGGGAAGCATTGGAGACATAGTGATCATTGTAGGGATCTAACCATAAAGTTGGCATCGTGAAATGCAATGCCTTTAGTAGACTTGACAGTAGTGTTACCTCTCAAAATATAATATGCTAGTGTCAACAAATCTTCATACAGTTTTATGTTATGTTCATATTCGAATCTACAATGTCTTGGGACTACTTGAAGTAATATTTTTGGAGATTCTGGTATATTTCTAAGATTTAAGCCAGGTTTGTTCAGAGTTGGCCATAGGCTAGTCAAATATAAATTATGACAGAATCCTTTCAGACATTTTGCTTACTCACTCACAGTGAAAAATATACAAAAGTCATAACCTGACATGAATATTAAATGTTCCTTACTCTCCACTCTGACTGCATGACAGTGTCCAACTCTAAATGGTTAATTATAAGCCTTTAGTGGATTTTGTGCCAAAAATTATGATTCTTTGCTATAATTATTATAGATTATGGTTATAATGAGTTTCTTCCAGTTTTGTTTGGATCATTACACAACTCACATGCTAAGCAAAATGATTACTAGTAATAAAATGTAATTTTTATGGGGAGATCAAAATTATTTCCAGGAGAATAAGACAAAAAAACCCAAGAAAGTCATATCAATATTTACATATTCATTATCTTGCACATTAATCTTGGTTAAGATGTTCCTAGATGTTTTCCTTTAAAAAGCATCCATTTTTGGGCCCAGGGAGATAGCTCAGCAGAGTAAGAGCTTGCCTGGCAAGCACAGAGTCCTGAGTTCAATCCCCGGTACCGTAAAAAAAACAAATAAATAAATAAAAAGCATCCATTTTTAACTATTTCATTATATTTATTTAAGTTATATTGTAATAATGAAAAAATATAGTCTTTAGTTAATATTATGGCCAAAGACAAATGTTAAAATTTGATATTTTGGGGGTTGTTTTCATTGTAGCTTGTGCCGCCATAGTGTATTTAAGTGTCACAATAGTCAGTCACCACATGTTCTGCTAAATAGTCTCCCACGATCTGTCAGTCGTGCAGGGTGCTCTTTTAATCATCTGACTTCATGCCTCTGCGTGAGGCATAAAGCGTATCTCTTAACTATTAAAAAACATAAACATAAAGCAATCTCTTCACTATAAATCATCCATTCTCTTCTTCAAAATGACTTGAAATTCAAAAGCAGTAATTTCACTTTATGACCTAATGTCAGGTACATTTTAATCCTATTTTTTAAAACCATTTTAAGACACCTTATTTTCTTTTTGCCAAAAAAAAGGACTAACCTATTTTCTAGAGTCCAATCTGCAAATAATCCAGCCCAGAATAAGGGGTTACCGTCCAAATAATTTTTATTATACAAACAAGACCTCCGTCTCCCCCAAGACTTCCATCTGGTCAACCTCTGTTCAAGGTGAATGAATGCGCAAACTGCTGCTAGTGTCTTTCGCACTCTTTGTCTTACGGTTGTGACAGAGGAGTGTTGCAGTACCAAGCAAGCAAGGTCGGAAGGGAACAACTCCTGAGCCTGCCGCACGGCGTCAGAGGGACTGCTGGGAATGTCAGAGGGAATTCTCACCTGCTAGTGAAGCTATTTGAGGCCATTTCTAGACTTAAAATGCTGAGCACATTTGGTCCACTCAGCATTTTAAGGTTAGAAATGGGTGACTATTTCTAAGTAGGGTGGGTGACTATTGTGACGTGGATTGGAGGAAGCCACAGGGAAGAATGTCAAAGGCAGGAATGGAAAGAATGGATCTCAACTGAAGTCCCTAGTGGATTTACGCAACCCCACCCCTGCCCAAACCCTAATCCATATTCTAATGTCAAATCATGTTCTCCCAGAAGAAAACAGAACTGTTGCCAACCGAAATGAGATATTTCACTATGTGAATTTACATAAATAAACCAGAAGTCAGTATTCTTTTTATTTTATGACTGAATACAGGTCAAGCATTTGCTTAAAAGAGAACTAAAAGCCAAGGTTGTCCAGAGAACTGATTTTTGATTTTTAATAGAAATAACTCGATATATAATCCACAGTTAAATGCCCAACTATTATACAAATTTCCCCCTTAAATGAGAGCATTTTAAAAGATATATATATATATATATATATATATATATATCAAGTGTATATTTCCTGTCCTCCTGGTTCCCAAACTCCACCCAAGCATTTTTTTTAAAGCTTATGACTAAGTGGAGAATTTTAAATGCCAGCGTAAATGTCATATTGTGTAATTAAGAATTTATACTTTGATTTTCTATTCAAGCTTGGTGTAAATGTTATAAAGAGATATATACAATAAATATAATATTTTATGTATTTTCTAAAGAGAAACATGACCTAGAAACAATATGCCATTGGGAAGGGGTGTGTTGGGGAGTTTATGAGAGGTGCCCCTTGCACAGGTTATTATTACACTTGCTGCACACAGGTTTCCCAGAAATATTTCGGTTTTGCTGAATCCCAATCTGCAGCTGAATGCACAACTAGTATATGAATTTCCCCTTTAAATGAGAGCGTCCTAAAAGAGTATAAAATCAGTTTGGAAAGTTAAGATGCTTAGGCAAGAATTGAGCCCACGTTACAATGAAGTCTGGAAAGCCAAGGACCCCTGTGGAGCCAGTCTTTGTGTTAGTTGGTATTAGGTCCATTCTTTGGGAAAGTCTTGCCCTGCAGGCAGTTATGGGATCTCTCAGGAAGAGCTTGTGAGCGTGACTCTAGAGGACAAAGGGAAGTCCCAAACAAAATGCATTCTGGCTCAGTGTTGTGCTTTGTGTCTAGTTATCCCCCACAAAGCCTCATGCTTTCATGGGGCATGGTTTTAGAGTTTGGGATTAATCCATGATCCAAGGCTGGGATCATAGGTCTGAGTACTGCTGGGATTATGGGTGTGCTTGCTACACCCAGCCTGGGGCAGACAGCCTGAAGGCAGTATAAGGAGAAGAAAGACTTTTTTTCTGTTGCTAGTGTTGCTACTACTTCTCCATTTTTATACTGGCCTTTGCCAACGCCAAAGGTCACTCTCTGCCGTGTGCCGCTCTGCCTTGGAACCAGCTAAGTATGGACTGAGACCACCAGTAACTGTGAGCTAAATAAGCCTTTCCTTCCTGCATTTTGTGTGTGAGGTATTTGTCCCAGCAAGGGACAAATAAGATATTCTCAAATAATATTCTCAACAAAAGAATAGTATCTGAGACACTCAGCATACGATGTGCATCCTGCCATCAACCAAATCCCACCACACTGCAAAGAGACCCACAACCCAAACAATGTAACAGTATCTAAGTGAGCTAAATTCCTTTCTCTGCTTGATAACATAGAAAGAATAGAATGTGTCTATATATTTTCAGGCTGTTGGCTTTCCTAGCATTTAAATATATTGATAGAAAATTTGAATTTATGTGTTGATATTTGCATGGCATTTAGACCTGTATCTTGCATACAATAATTGTTTTATACATAAGTTTATATTAAAAATTATGAAGAATTTTGATGATAGAAGAGCATCTTTTCAAACAAGCAAGGAAATTCAGGGACTTGCTTTGCTTTGCAAATGTTCTGATCAAGTATTGATCTTTCATATGATCATAAAATCAAAAACAGAATTCCTTGTTTTCTTCTCTTGAAAGTTGGAAAGTTGAATTTATGAACCAGACTCTGGCTTCCCATGGAACTCACTTTCTGTCTTGAACTAGAAATTTCTAAGTACCTCTCTACTAAAATCTAAACTCAGTTCCCTGCCATCTGTTGTACTTTAAACCATGCAAGCACTGGAATTCTGTGACTCTTCATGAGGAAAGGAGCTGTAAGCATTATCTAACTACTGAGGATAGAAGACAGTTAAGGCTGTCTTCTAATGTGTAATTTGAAGATTCAAATTATGGATTCCAAGCAGTCTTCGTGGAGTCCTGTGTGTTCACTCTCTTATCAAGGCAGAGCTGGCTCCTTTCTCAAGCCCTGAGAGGCTATCTGTGAGCTCTTTGGAGGGCGGGAAGTAGGAAAGTCCTGACTCCCCCACACTCGCACAGTAAACCAGGTCTGTTTATTACTATTGATGCGTGAAGCAGTTTGGGAAGAACAAAGAAAGTTCTTGTTCTCCATTAAATAACCAAACATCTTGGTTGGGACAAAATAAGTCTTAAAATTCTGGGCCAGTGGAAGTGTTATTCTTCTTTACTTGGGCATTTTCCTACATTAATGTTATAAGATGTGGGTTGATAATGGGTAATGTATAGAAGAAGGTATCATCGGGAAAAGAACAGTACATGTTTGCTCTGACACACTTCATGGTACGTCTGCAGCACAAGCTTCTTCACTTGTGTGCATGCGTCTCTGTTTGTATCTTCCAAGGAAGCTAATCTTATTAAACTATGAGTGTGTCCTGCTTCAGCTTAAATTAAATGATGGACCAAAGACAAAAGACTTATACATGAAATGTTGCTAAATTGGAGAGAGGTTCCACTTTCTTCGATCCAAAACATCAGGGTCCTCCAAATACTTCCCATAAACATTTCCAAGTGCAGCTAAAGGAAGCTGGAATGGATTTGCATTAATACCAAGCAACAGTGGAGGACTGTCATTGCACGGCAGAATTAGATAAAAATCTGGATGAATCCAATATTCATGAGGCAGCACCTGGACTCGAGATGCTTGAACTCTACAGGGAGGAGAAGTCACTTTGTGGAAAAGGATGGGACGCAAATACGTTTCAGCTCCACAGAATCACTAAAAACAGCTCCCTCGAGGAGGGTCTGGTAAGACTTGAGATAGGAGCTGACATCGTGCCGGAGCCTCCAGTGATGACTGAAACATCATCCTCACTGATGATCAAGATTGCCACTTAATCTGGGTGAAGAGGCTTCGCGTCTTGGAAAACATGCATATGTGTTTAGAGATGTTTTTGGATGGGTCTCATACACACTCTTCAAAAAAACAAACTTTATTCCTTGGTTCAATACCTGACACATGGTAAAGTTTCAATAAAAGCTACAGAACAATTGTACTGGTTTCCTGAGGCTACTCCAGTGTTAAATGCCAAAACCCAGGGAGCTTTGAAGAACAGAATTTCCTATCATGCAGTCTTGAGGCTAGAAGTCCTATATCAAGTTGTTGGCATTCATATCTGGGAAGATCCTTCTTTCTATCGGCAGGTTCTTGACTTGGAACAATGTAGCAGCAATCGCCACCCCCATGTGCCGTACTCCATGATCATCCCTGTGTGACTGTGTCTCCCCCATGGGTCTTTTTTTCTCTTATTATAATACTGGTCAGTCATAATCAAGTGGAGTCCACCCTGTTAGAGGATAACTTCACGTTAACTTGCTCACATCTACTAAGAGCCTCTCTCCAAATGTGGTCCTCTTCACAGATTGTGTAGGTTGAGTTCAATACACCTTTTGGAAGAGCACAGCTCAACCCACACCCAAAGAAAGGAATGATTCAGTGTGTGGATGCTGGGGAAACCGATCCATTGTTTAGAAAATTAACTCGAAATGAGGAGTGAAGACCTATCAGAGAGGTGGAGGGCTGGGTGGAAGAAGAGGGTCAGGATATTGCTTAAGGAGTTGTTGAAAGGAAACAAGAGACAATGAGAACTTGAGCTGAGGTAAGAAGAGTGGAGAGAGGTGGGAAGGAGGGGTGAGACCCGCTGCTACACAAAGTGCAGGGCAGGATGGTAAAGAGAGTTAGCTTGGGAAGCAGATAAGTGGTGATACCATGAATAACAGTTCAGAAGGTGACAGCAGAAGATTGTTTTGCAAAGAATGTTGATGAGTTTTTGCTTGAAGGTATTGCGCAGGAGGTAAATATCAGGTGTGCTTGAAGAGGAAACACCAGCACAACTCTTTCCATAGAAATCTCTTTGGGGATGGAATTGTTCTCTATCTGTGCTGAGTAAATTAGCTACTGACCACATGCACCTCCTAAACTGACACAACATGGCTAGTGCATCTGAGGAGATCAATTTGCAGTTTAATGTAGTAAATTTAATTTCCAATAGCCACAGGTGCCTAGTATACCAGATAGACAGCACATTCCTGGACATGTTTGTTTAATGCTTGAGACAGTCACAGAAAGAGACAGGGAACCTGGTCCAGACTGCTCAGTAAGTTCCAGGAGTCTTTCGCTCACTGGCAACTCCGGAAGCCACACAGAGCCCTAGGCCAACCCCAAGAGAGCCAGGAAGTAAGAGGAAAGTGATTAGGATGAAACTCTTGGGGAACACCAGTACTGAAGAGGTCACCCTAGAGGAGACTAGAGCGTGAATACTGCAGAAAAAAGCAAAGGAGAGAACAGAACTGCAGAAAACCCAGAGAAATTTCAAGGAGAGAGGTGTCTGCCATATCACAGAAGAATAGATTGTATCAAATAAATGATGAGGAAAAATTTTCACAACTTCAATATTCTTTTACCAGTAAACACATTAACCATATTTTGTTAACTAAGGGTAAGTACATTGTACTCTAACCATGGATTTTATTTTTGTCTTTCTCACACCCCAAGACATGAAAAATATTTTGAGGGTTTGGAGGCCAAGAGTAGGGACAATTTCATGGAATCTAGAATACTATGACCCTAAAGCCATAAACCACAGCAGGAAGCCTCAGAAATTCTTTCCCAGTGAGTCCTGCGATGAGGTTTTATTATGTTCAAATGCCGCTGCGAGTGACAATCCCCCTTTTCAGAGACTTCACATGGCTAGTCTGTGAAGTGGGCAGAGTTATTTCCAGCTTGCAAAAGAGGACTTTATGGCTCTTGAGGTTGTAGTGACGACACGAAGATCACAGCAGCACATAGCAGTGAAGACACAGGCGTCCGATTCAGCCTGCCGTTGCAGCTCCTCCACCGCGATTGCTTTCCTAAGCATAAGGCATTTACATTTAGCTGTCATAATTGGTGCCATATGTGCCCAACACCTTGGAGTCACTTAAATTTTTAAAGTAAATTTAAATTATTATTTAAAAACCAAAAATGATGGCATTACCTTACTTGGAAAGCCACTTATCAGAAGTAAGTGATGATTTAAAATAAATAAAATGAACGACAATGAGCTCTAAAATACAAAACAGAAAGGAAATAAGGAAATTTTTAAAAAAATCTAAAATATGCTCTGTCAGAGGACTTTATCCTCCTGAAAAGGGCAGTATCTGATGGCTGCTACTCTCTCAGGGAGAAGCATCTGCCGGGCATTATAGCGTAAGAGCATCTCCCTCTTATAGAGGAGAAAAAGCATTTTAAGAAGTCGTCACTTCAGCACAAAATAAAACCAAAAGGCATCAGGTAATTTATGACCTAGGCTTTAGTTTCGTAGGCCACCTGATCTTTCTCTGAGCATAAATTTCCCAAAAGATGCTTTCAGATACTTTACAGATGAAATCCAAAGAAGCCATTTGGTATGTTTGACTGATCTTATTTATGGCTTTTACAGCAGTTTGCCTTCACAGCTTCCTTTGTGTTGTGAATATTTCCTTCTGGTGAGCTAAAGGCAAAAGAGAACTCAGGCTTAGCTTAAGCAGTAGATAACATTGGGAAACTATCATCCAAGTGTAAAGAAAGAACTGGACGTGGACCAGCCCTCACGGGCTGTGACTAGAAAAGTCCCATTGTCCTCTTTAGGATTGCACGTGGCGCTGCTCCAGATGCCCGACAAAGCAGGTGTTTTGTTCTTCGACAGCAGTCTTAGCCATCAGCTGATCCTGCAGACTCGACTGTCTAATGACATTCGTAACAAGAACTCTTGTGTCTAAAAGGTAGTTCCCACTGGGCAAGGCACAAGGCTAGCCTTCTGTCTACACATTTCGACTTCACAACAACCAGGGCCTTAAGTTCCAGGTTGCTTATGGGATCTGAACCACATTAAAAGAAAATATTTTGAAGTAAAACAAGAAGAAAAGTAATCACTCAGAGTGTATTATTTTTTCACTAGCTATGTTTCATAGATCTATTTTTCTAAGCTTGAGTTTAAGCTAAGAAAAGAAACCTTGCTTTTTATGGCAATAGTTCTTGAGGAGAAAGACAACTTACAATGGAAAGTATCTTGCACAAAAGTTTTGGTAATCAAAGGGGAGAAATTCAGGGTAGATTGTAAATTTCGATTTTGAAAGCCCAGGGTAATGTAAATAGACTTCCTAGAGTGTAAACAACAGTGGTTTGAAAATAAAAACTTGTACAAAACAGGAATCTAGCTAGTTAGAAGAAAATGTGGCTAATAAGCATGTGCATAAGACATGCCTTGAATATTTTTGATACTGTACTGTAATTAGTAAAGATGGAAAAGTTCTAGGACTTTTGAAACCATGAGAAAAAAAATTTCTAGTGTCCTTTGCCTAGAAAAAGACAGATATTCTTTCTGGTAATTTTTACACATTTAAGTGAATTCAGGGGAAAAAGCTTTGCCATGCAAACTTTAGGCTTCAGAATATATTAAATGATTCGTGGCACCAGAATTTCTTATACTTCAGGGAATTTACTCTTAGTTTAGCCAAAAGAGAATGTAGCAATATTGTTTTTTCTTTTTAAAATTTTA
>NDGM011012957.1:0-11544 GCA_002564305.1 Octomys mimax | reverse complement strand
AATAATTTCTATCACCAGTTTTGTATATCCCGTTAATTTTATTTGTGTATTTATGCGTTTATTTATTTAGTAAGTACAGAGTCTCACTACACAGCTTGGGCTCTTGTTTTCAGCCTCCCCAGTGTTGTAATTACAGGTGTGTGCCACACGCCTGCTCTCAGTGGCTAGCACAGCATGCCCAGGAGTGGGGCTGGCTCTGGGGATTGAATTCCAGTCCTTGCATTTACCTAAGCAGAGAATTAGCCCACTGAGGTATCCCACTAGCCCTTCTCACTAACTTTAATGAATTTGTTTTCTTTGCTTTGAAAAGTAAACATGGTAAGATATTAGCATTATTATGTCCATCTAATTTATGAGCCTATAATTTACCTCTTGTTTGACTGAAATATTCCAAAAGGTTTTTCTAATTTTCACTTACAGTGCATATTTGTACTTAAGTTTTTTGAATATCTTGTATTTCATTTGTGTTTTGATTTTTCTTCTGAATCTTAGATAATCTATGTTTGAATCTTTAAAAATGTCACTCTCTTTCTTTTGCAAGTTTGGATAGTTTTATACCAGGCAAGCCATCTCACTCTACTTCTTACGTTATTTAAAGAAAATTCAATGTTGGCATGTGCATTTGAAATACTCTACACAAAGAATAAATTGAAATGAGAGAGTGTCACCTTGGCAATATTCAAATATAGTGGATGATTTCAGGAGAAAGGATGGTTAACGGACATACTGGAAATGTCCAGTGTGACTTTGTGTCTATGTGACCATGTTGCCACTCTGTAGACCTTATTTCAAGTTGTTAAATCAACTTAAATATAGACAGCTTTCAGATGACAAGAAAGATAAAAACTGCACTGAGATTTTTGTCTGTTGTTTTTGTTTTATTTTTGTGCTATTTGTGCTTAACTAAAGTTTAAATAATTCCCAACATTGTGAATGTCCTCTATGGTGACAAATTTGCAATATTATAATAGCATTTGTTGCCTGGTTTGCTTATTTAATTTACCACTTTATTTCATATATGTTTTCATTATTTTTACTAATTATTCACAAACTGTTTACAATAAATTATATTTACTTTTCCACTAAGATTTTGCAGTAGTTCTTGCAACCCCAGGCATCAAATTTATCAAGCAAATGATTTCCACCTTATTTCTGTTATTTGTTATTTTATTGTTGTTATTTTTTAAAATCAATGCCATTATCATCTCCACTGAAATTTCTTTTGCTTAAACATTCAATATCAGCAATTGCCTTTTTCTCTCTTAAGGCAATAATTCTTTGTATTTTATGTTTGTCTATTTTCTTTTTGGTATTATAAAATTTTGTTAAATATTTTTCTAGGTGGTATATAGTTTCAGATACTAATGTAAAATATGCTTTAAAATTATAATCATTTTTATTACTATATAAAATGCAATTGTTTTTTGATGATTTCATATCTGTTTTAACTCTACTTCTAATATTTTAATTATCTTATGCTGTACCCCATGCCCATCCCAATGCCTATGGATTCACTCTTATTAGTTTATTATATCTCCTACTGGATATCTTTCAATGAATTTCTATACATGACTGTAGAAAACATGTAATGTGGTTATAGGCTTAAGACTAATTTTATCGCATTCATATTTTCTGTATCTTCTGAAATGTCAGTTACCTCAAAAGGTGTCTTCAGAGAAAATTCTTCTAGAACTACTGTGAAATACTTTTCTCTGGAAGTGTTTGTCAGGGATGGTAATGAACAAGGAGATGGAAGATGCTAATCTTAGGGAAAATCAGGATCAGGAAAATTAGAATTGGTTTAATTTGTAGCAGGGATTGTATAGCAGATAAAAGCAAAGCAGCTGCCTAAATTTCTTATATACTTTACTGAGCATCCATGCACCTTCCCAACAAAGAATACAGGTGAGAGCTCTGATCACACCAAATAGCTATTAATCCCTTTGTCTCCTTAAGATCAAAGCTTAATGAAGAGGCTAAATGAGTTTCTTTAAAGCATGTAAAGGCTCTTGTTCAGTTTGGATAGGACTGCTGAAAAGATGAAGGATGAATATGAAGTGTGTGTTTTAAGACTCTGCTTCCAATTATACTTATCCCCTTATTGTTGAGAAGCAGTTCCTGTATTAGATGGAGCATGGACTGAATAGTCTTCAGAAATTCATTATATACAGCAGCCACTTTTTAACCTTTGCCTGTGAGTGATTTTTGTAATGCACTCATGGTGGACGATTTCTAAATTCTAAAGGTGAATGAAATACCATTGTCAAATCAGTAATGTCTCTGGTGATGAGAATCCTAGTGTCTGGAAATTGAGTTCTCCAAGGGAGGGATACCATGGAAGGAGTTAGAAAGAATTGTGTCTTGATTTCCAATATATTAACTTATTCAAAAACCTTCATCTACTTCTATAGAGAAATCATAGAATGTTAGATTTAAAAAGACATTAGAAATAATACAGTTAGTGAAATAAATGAGAAAAGGGCAGATACCCATGTGAACAGACCAAGGTCACAGAGCTAGTTAGTGAAAGGGACAAAAAATACCATCGCTTCTTAAACTGGGGTGGGTACAATTACTGTCTCTGTAGCATGCTGTATTCTTAATTTGACTATGAGCTGATCTATGTATTGATCAAAGTCTTTATTAGAATGAAGCTCTTAAGAGAGGGTGTGGTGTGGAGGAAAGGGCATCCATCATGAATTAGACACCAGAAGTTGAATTTTGAGCCAACCACTTGTGACATGGTTTTAGGTAAATTCCTTAGCAGCTTCAGTGTAACCACCTGAAATGCTTACTTATGCTCATGCAAGTCTGGGAGAGTCAAATAAAACCTAAAAGCAATCTGGAAGTGTGCCAACACAAGGCTCAGAGCATTGCAAGATTGATGGGTCCTGTCTTCTCTGTTTAAATTCCAAACAAAATGAGAAGTAACTCTCATATTGGGATCTATCCATCTTTCATCATACATATGATGATAATATACAATGTACATACAAGATATATAAGATATGTATAAGGTATAAGATAAATATATTTTATATATGGTATAAGATATATAGTCATATCTTTTCCTTCCTTATTACCCTACAAAATTAAGTGAATAGTTATAACTCTTGGCTTTTGAGATCTGGTTTGAAGGAAAACTTGTTCAGGATCTAATTCTATATGATGACACATGAAATGACATAAAAACCTCTGGAATAGGTGGTCAGCTCCAGGTCACTTAGTTGGGGAATCAAAACTTCTGGCTTTCTTATGAATCGCCCTCAGTGTACATGAAATTCATCTTGAAAATGCAGGATTTTTTTTTGTTCTTATCTTAACAATGGAAGCTGTTGGTTGTGGTTAGGGAAGCCTGCCTCTGGTGTGCTTCTTGTTGGGGTTGCCAAAAATTTCTCTGATGAGCTGGATCAATAAGAATTTTAAATTTTCCTCTAACTAGTATTGGAAATCTAAGGAGAACCATCCATTGAGTTCTTTTGTTCTGGGAAAATGGTATTCACCTTTGAAAGGAGAAGAGTGAGAGCTCAAGACAGAAAGTCAACTGAAAGTTAAAGAATGGAAAACAATACTCCATGTAACAGAAACCTGGAAAAAAGCAGAGGCAGTTTGCAGACAAAGTGGATTTCAAGACAAGATTTTGTTTTGATAATAACTCTGGTTTTACATTATCTGGTTTTCAGGAAATCCTGTTCATGATCTAATTCCGTATAAAACATATAAAATGTTATTAAAACATCTGGAACATGTGGTCAGCTTCAGGTCATGTAGCTGGGGAAACGAGAATTCTTAGAAAATGATCATAACCAGATTTATAATCAGAACAGACAAAGAAAGTCACTACCTATTTGTTAAGGGAGAAATCCAAGAGGAAGATATAACAATCATAACTATTTATGAACCAAATACCAGTACACCCAACTATATAAAACAAACTTTACAGAATGATACAATTGTATTGGGCATCTCAATAACCCACTGTCACAAACAGATCAACTAGACAAAAAATTATCAACAACAAAATATCAGAACTGAACCAAACTTGTGAACTAATGATCTTAGTAGATACCTACAGAGTGTTCCACCCAATGACTATTATACATTATTCTCAGCAGCACCTGGAACTTTCTCTAAAACAGGGCACCTAACAGCTCATAGAACATGTTTAAGTAAAGAAACTAAAACTATCCATTCATATTATCAGATCATAGTGCAATGAAATTGGAAATCAGTGGCAAAAGAAACCAAAAAAATCTACATAAACACAAGAAAATGAAATAATAACTTCCTGAACAAGCAATGGATAACAGCTTGTATCTCAATGTTCTAGCAAAAGAAGCACAAGTTAAGCCCAAAGTGTGTACAGAGGATGTCATTATAAAGATCAGAGCAGTGACCATAGGATGGCATTTAGCACAGGAAGTGCCCAATACTTGGCAATGGCAACCAGCTACACCATGGGAACAGGCCACCATGGAATGACAGCCACAGAGTAGAACTCAGACTAGATGTACATGATGGACAGATGGGGTTAGGGGAGGTAAAAATCCTGAAATACAATTCAACAGGTGGTAAGTTAGGTGAACTAGTTTTATGCTTAGGGAAAAAGATACATGGAATAGAAACAGGTAGGTGGGATCAATCCTTTTAAAAATATACATGGTTTTTACATTTTATGTATTGGTACAGGGTCTCATTATGCAGCTCAGATTCATACTGATCCTATTTCAGCCTCCCCAATGGTGGGATTACAGGAGTGTGCCACCATGCCTGGTCTTGGTGGCTGCCTCTGTGGTAGTGGGGATAGAACTCAGGTACTGGGCTTGCTTAGGCAGGTGCTTAGACCACTGAGCTATCTCTGCAGCCCTAATTTTTTTTATCTTGCTATAATCTTTGTTTTTATCTTTGTTTTTACCTTTTTCTTATTTCTTAAGTTCTTTTCTCCTTCCTTTTTACTAGTTCTAACCCCATCCCTTAAGCTCAGATACCAAGTTCAGATAAGTAATTCCTCGAATACTATTTCTCTTCTATCTCATTCTCTAGTTACCCAGACCTTGAGGACCTTGCATAACTATCATTTGTCCTACAATCTTCTCCTTTTCCAGTTATATTTATTATAAACACTGTCCTCCCTAAATTTCCATTCCACTGGGTAAATCCACTCTAGCAAGGGGAAACACTTTCCACAGGAACTCCTAATTGAGAATTGGTTCTGTTATATAACTATAAACCATGCTTTAGTGGTATCAAGTACAAAATCAATAGTTACCACAGTATGACAATTGCTAAATTGTACTTGATGTTATCATTATTGCTAATTGTACTACTGTATTTAGAATGTCCTATTTGTTGTAATCAGTTATTCTCCCTATTATAACAATATTGGTAAACTCTGGGGAAAATACTTTACTGAAGCCCTACACCAAAATAGCGGAGACTGAGCCGAACAGAAATCAACATTTTACTGTCAATTAATTGAGAACGTAGGATCTTGGGACAGACACAGACCAAGAATCTCATACACACAGAAGTTATCCCTCAAGTACAGATTTTTCCTGGAGAGTTCTTGATACTAGGGATATAGCTAGAAACTAGTAAAACTCACAAAGACAATCATAGAAAACAAAATAAAATGTTTGAAATAGAAAATGACAAGGCAAAGGAGCAAAATGTAATCTCAAATATTTAGTCCATCCAGAATAAGTTCATGAGACAGCAACATGGAAGAAATTGGAAGTTACACACATAAAATTTCTGAAATGACAGCAACTGAAGAAAAAAAAATTCCACGAGGCTACAGAGAAATCGCATCAAACATAATCTCTTAGGGAAAAAAAGAAATGACAACTATAATAAAAAAAATTGTTCAACATATCTAGAGAAGATATAGGTTAAAAAAAATAGAGGAGCATAGAAAATTGTGGAAACCTCGAATGAACAATATAAAAAGGAATTAGAGGGCCAGCCTGATAGCTCAGCAGACTAAAGCACCTGCTTTGTCAGAGTGCAGAGGCCAGGATTTGATCCCTGGTGTGCCCTGCCAGCGCCACCAGCAGAGAGCACTGAGATGGTGATCGAGACTGGGTGTGATGGTGTGCACCTATAATCCCAGCACTTGGGAGGCTGAACACAGAAGAATCACTACGAGTCTGATCTACATAGTGAGACCCTGTAGACCCTGTCCTACATAGAGAAAAAAAATTAGAATAAATTAAACAGAGTCAGAGATATCCATGAAATTAAAAATTCCATTGAAAGCTGGCAAAACTGCTTGAATGAAATTAAAGACAGACTTTCACACCTCGAAGACAGCATTGTACCTTGTGAGCATAAAAGAAAAGATCTCTAAAAACAACAAGAAACTATAAAAAAAATAATTCAACAGGTGCTGTACAATTCAAAGTGAAACAATCTCAAAGTGTTTGGTGTCAACAAAAAATCAAGAGCCCAACATAAATGACATAAAATGACTATTTTCAAAAGAAATAGCAGAAAATTTTTCAAGCATGGGAAAAGAATCTGACATACAGTTAAGTGAGACATATAGAACTCTAATTAGCAATAACTAAACCTATACCCAGACATATAATAATGAAGATATGAGAAATTAGCACAAGCACAGACAAGTAAATGCTGTTATATAAAAGAAACACATCACTGATAAAGGAAAGATCAACAGAATCCTAATAGACTTCTTAACACACACACCCTCAAGTCAAGAAGAGCTTGAAGTGCAATATTTCAGGTCCTGAAAGTGAACAACTTGCAACCTTGATTGATGTAC
This sequence comes from Octomys mimax, assembly GCA_002564305.1. NCBI lineage: Eukaryota > Metazoa > Chordata > Mammalia > Rodentia > Octodontidae > Octomys > Octomys mimax. Next base: position 4,760 of record NDGM011012957.1, on the reverse strand, counting down.
CCTGAAAAATCATCTTTCAGAATTAAAAGAAAGTTAATATTCTTTCACAACAAAGAACAAACAACAGAATAAATTCAAGATCACAAACCACAGCTACAAAGACTACTGGAAGATATTCTAGAGAGAGATGAAAATGACCACAGTTCTAAGAAAAACAATGGGAAGGAACCACCAAGCAAGGTAAGAAATGAAACAGAGAGGAAAAGTAAGAAACTAAGTTCTTATTGAAAATATTACCCTGATACCACACCAGAGAAACACCAAATCACAAAAGACATACAGGCCAATTTCCCTAAGTAACAAAGGTGCAAAGATCCTCAATAAAATGCTAGCAAATGAATTGCAGAAAAATCAACAAATTTATAATTATGATCAAGTGGGCTTTATCCCTCAAAGGCAGGGATGCTTCAATATAAGCAAATCAATAAATATAATACACCTTATCAACAGAGCCAAAGACAAAAATTGTGTGATCATCTAAATAGATGCAGGAAAAGGTTTTCACAAAGTCCAACACCAATTCATGATAAAAAACCATAGAGAAAATCAGAATAGATTGTCTTTACCTCAATCTGATAAAAGCCAGCTCTGACAAGCCAACAACCAGCACCACACTAAATGGTCAAAACCTGTAAGGTTTCACTCTAAAATCAGGAACAAGACAAGGAACAAGACACGATTACCACTCCTATGCAGTATAGCTCTGGAAACATTAGCTGGAGAAATTAGACAAGAGAGTGGAAAAAAGTATTAAGGATAGGAAAGGAAAAAGTAGAGTTATCATTATTCACAAATGACATGACACCTTACATAGAAGACTCCAAAAACATCACCAAAATGCTTCTAGATTTAATAACCAAATTCAGTAGCATAATTTGACACAAACTCAGCACTCAAAAATCAGTACTATTCCTTTACACAAACAAACTCACTGAGAGAGAAATTAGAGATACATCACCCTTTATAATAATATCCCCCAAAATGAAATGCTTACAAATCAAGTTGACAAAGGAAGAAAAAGAACTATATATTGAAAATTAAAGTGCTATGAAAAAAGAAATTAAAGAGGATTTTAGAAACTAGAAAGATATTCCTTGCTCCTGGGTAGGAAGATTTTTAGAAACTGGAAGGAAGATTTTAGAAACTGGAAAAATACTCCTTACTTCTGGACAGGAGCAATCAACATTGTGAAAATGCCCATACTCTTCAAACTCTTATACAGATTTAGTGCAATCCTGATTGAAATATCATTAGCATACCTCAGAGATCTAGAGAAAAATTCCTAAAATTTATTAGGAACCACAAGATACCTAGATTGCAAAGCCAACTCTGGCCAATAAAGACAAAGCAGGAGTCATCATAATTCCTGAGTTGAAATTATACTGTAAAGCTACTATGATAAAATCAGCATAGTCCTGGAAAAATACAGACCTGACCACCAGTGGAACAGACTAGAAGATTCAGACACAACTACAAACACACTCACCCATCTTATCTTTGACAAAGGTGCTGAAAAAAATCATTCAATGAAACATAGCTTCTTTAATAAATGGTGCTGGGAAAACTGGGCTTCTACATAACAAAGACTGAAACTAGCCCCATGTCTTGCACCATGCACTAAACTAAAAATGGATTAAAGATACAAATATTAAAACAGAAACACTAAATCTACTGGAAGTGAAAGTAGATAGAAACCTTGAATTCAAAGGGGTAGGCAGAGAGTTTATGAATAAAAATTAAAGTTTAAGGGAGTTGCTTCAAAGAATCAACAACTAGGATCTCATTAAATAGTATTTTCACATCAAAAGATATCACAAATGGAGTAAAAACAAAACCCACATATTGGGAAAATATTTTAACAAAGTATCCCTCACAGAATGGACTTCTAATCTAGAACATATAAAGAATTAAAAAGAATCAGGCCCCTAAATTTAAAAGATCCAGTCCAAAAATGGGCATCCACGCTGAATACATACTTCTCAGATGAAATGTAAGTGTCCAATAACTACATGAAAAAAAATTAACATCACTGGTCATTTGAGAAATTCATATTAAAACAACACAGAGATTCTTTTTCTCCCCAGAAAGAATGGCTGTCATAAAAATATCAATTAATATCGAATTCTGATGGAGCAATTGGGAAATGGAACCCTTTTCCACTGTTGCATGTGTAGACTGGTCCAGTGTGGAAATCAGTGTGGAGACTACTCAAAAATTCAGACTACAAGTACCATTTGACCCAGCTATTCCACTTCTTGTTTTTTCTTTTTTTTGAAGAATTTAAAACAGCATACCTCTGTGACATATGTTCTTCCATATTTATAGCAGCACAATTTGTAATAGCTAAATGTTGGAAGCAAGCCAAATGTCCGTCAACTGAGGAAGGCACAAAACTGATGTGGTATTTTTATACAATGGACTACTACTCAGCTACAATGAAAGATAAAGTCTCTTATAGGCAAACAGATGCAACTAGAGGCCATACTCATAAGTTAAATAAACTAGGCTCACATATATAAATATTGTATTTTTCCCTAGTATGAGAAAGAATGCATGACATTCAAAAGATACAATAGATTTTATGAAAGGGAAAGAAAATACTCAAAATGAAAGAGCAGCTTGGTTAGGGGAAGGGAGAAAAGATGGAAAGGAAAAAAATATATATATACACAAATATATATATAAATTATATGTATTATGTAATATATAATATATAAATATAAATTATGTATAGATATTTACAGATATAATTTTAAATATATAAAATTTCTTTATATATGCATACACACATACATTAGATAGCTTAGATAATTGCACTAATAAATTCTATTAGCTCACTGAAAGGTATAGTGTTTGATCAATTTTGCATTCCTTTATGTGTTAATCGGAGCAAGTACTTTTTAAATTATTTTAATTTTTAAAGAATATGAAATAGTGATAGAAATAAAAAAAACAGCATTAGAAACAATACTCTTTCTAATACTTTGTTTCATTAAACAAAGTAATAGGAATTCAACAATGGTTGCCTTATTACATGATGGTATCTTCATTTTAGTTGTTCAGATTACCAGATAAAAACATGGAAGATGTAAAGAAATAAAAGACAATAATAAAGAAATTATAAGAAATTCTAAAGAGGACAAAAAAGCAGAGTTAAAAAAAGTTTTAAGCATTAACTGCTCCTTTCAAAAGACCAGCAAAAATCAAAAATAAAATTATCCACAGTAGTCTGCATATATACCCAAATATATCTTTCCTTTCTTTTGTCCTTTTCCTGATTCCAGGTTTTCCTTCCCCTGGAACAATTTCTTTCCCTTTCACAGTATCTGTTGTATCTTTTAGATTTTAATTATTCTTTCAGGTTCTCCCATTAGCAAGATGATACAATGTTTGCACATGTGGATCTGACTTACTTCCCTTACCAATATTGTCTCTAGCTTCATAGATTTATCTACAAAAGCCTCGAATTTATCTTTTTTAAAGCTGAATAATACTCCATTGTGTAAAAATACCACATCTTTTTTTATCCATTCCTCAGTTTATGGGCATTTGTGTTGTTTTAAACATTTAGCTATGACAAATTGCACTGCTATAAACATGGGTGCACATATACCACTGTGGTATAATTTCAGTTCTTTTGGAAAAATTTCTAGGAGAGGAACAGCTGGCTTGAATGGGACCTCCAATCATAGCCTTGTGAGGAATCTCCATACTGACTTCCATGATGGTTTCACCAGCCTGCACTCCCACCAGCAGTGGAGAAGGGTTGCTTTTCCCCACAGCCTCTCCAGCATTCGTTATTTATTGACTTCTTGATGATAGCCATTCATTCTGGCATAAGACGGTATCTCAACATCGTTTTAATTTGCATCTCTTAAATGTCCAATGATGTTCAACATTGTTTCATATATTTATTTGCCATTTGTGTCTCTTTATTTGTGAGGTGTATATTCATCTCAGATGCCCGTTTTTGGACTGGGTATTTGAATTTTGAAGGTCTGATTTTTAAACAATTATTTATATGTTCTAGAAAGGAGTCCCTTGTAAGGGACAGTCTGGTGTAATTGTCTCATACTTGTGGGTTTTCTTTTTACTCTGTTGGTGATTTCTTTTGTTGTGCAGAAACTTTTCAAAAAGATAAGATCCCAATTCTTTATTCTTTGAAGTATTTCCTGTGCCACTTGATTTTTGCTCATGAAATCTTTACCTATCTCTATGTCCTTTCGGTTTCTACCTACTTTCTGTTCCAGAAGATTTAGTGTTTCAGATTTAATATTTAAATATTTAATCCACTTTGACTGTAATTTTGTGCATGGTGATAGGTATGGGTCTATTTTTAAGTCTTTGGCATGTGGAAAGCCAGGTTTTCCAGCACCATTTATTAAAGAAGCCACATTTCTTCCAATGAACATATTTGGCCCCTTTGTGAAAGATAAGGTAGGTGAGTGTGCTTGTATTTTTGTCTATGACTTCTAATCTGTTCTATTGATCCTCTGGTCTGTTTTATTTTCCAATACTATACTTAACTTATCATATTAGCTTTGTGGAGTATAATTCGAAGTCAGGGATTGGGATGCCTCCTGGCTTTCCTTTCTTACCCAGGATTGTTTTTGTTATTTCAGGGTTCTCCTGGCTCCAGATGAATTTTGGAATTTTTCCCCCCAATAGCTCATTCTTATTTGATTGTAAATGATTTCTCATTGGGGCTGGCGAGATGGCTCAGTGGTCTAAAGCACCTACTTGGAACAAGCTTGGCAAAG
>NDGM011012945.1:0-11603 GCA_002564305.1 Octomys mimax | reverse complement strand
TTCATAGTACAAGATGCAGACGTGATATCCTGTCCAAATACTATTAGTACAAATCTTTCTTCTTACTGAATTAAGAGAAAGTAGCTGCATATCTATCCTAACTATACAAAATAGTCCAGGAAAGACATTTTTTAAATCATAAAATTACCAGAAAATTCAAAGAGCCTGCGTGAGCTTCTCAAGGAGCAGGAAATTAACATCCTGATGGTGAACTTTAGAAAGACAGTGATTAAAAAAATAATAAATAAAGCATGAACTTGCTCCATTTATTTTATCCCACTGTTTGCTCTTTGCAACAGTTACAGTGCAATAACTAAGCTACCTCCGCCAGGGGGCGCGCTTGCACAGCATAGCAGCCCCTGTCCTTGCAAACTCCGGGAGCTGAGTCTGGCTGGCCTGGCTCGAAGTCCTGCTGCTGGGATGCACGGAATCCGCAGTCTTTACACTGGTGCGACCCACGTGGTGGGCTCGGATTCCAGGTACATCGCACATTTACAAGAACTATTTCCTCAGAAAAGGGAAGCTGTGGTCCCATCAGCAGGAAGACACTTGGTTCAGCGATGTCAAGTTTTTAGAAAAAGACGTGAGGACATGAAATTGCAAAGCACCACAAAACCTATAGTGCTTCTCAGGTGACAGAGAAATAGCTCCGATTGATTTTAACAGCCCATTAAAGCCAGCCAGCAAACCAGGGAATCCATCCTCTGCAGTAATGAGACATGCCCCCGGGGACTTGGCCTCGGTAGAATAAATAAAAGAGGGTAATTCCTTCTATTAATTCAGTTCTGTGTGCCATTGATGGGAACAAAGAATCAGATTCCTGAAAACATTGCGCTTGATGGAGAAAGCCTTCTATAAATAAGCAGGAGGGAAATAGAATATGATCCATTTTATTGTATCAGATATCCGAAATTAACCAAAATTTTCTCTTGCAGTAGTTAAGCATATTTTGAGTGAATAAATAGGGGGTTTCAGTCTTATGTTCAAAACAGTTGTGTCAGATAAAAAACACAACTTCTAAATCTGGAACAAAAGAGATATAGGATTTGAGCTTCTACAAGCAATAGGGGAGAGAAAAGTTTCCTGGTTCACAGGTACAGCCACCGTGCAAAAGCATGAACATGCCAAAATATTTTGTTAAACTTAAGTACAACATGCCAGATGAGTATTAAATTTCAGAGGATTAGAGAATACCTGTATTTGATCATTCCATGTTAACAGTTTATAACATAGAACTTCATTCTCACGGAAATCATATATTGGAAAATTTTGAACACTAAGGTTGTCAGGATTATGGGACATGCTGCAATGATCTCGTGAACATAAGTACACAAGTGACAGTCATTATTCTTGGTGATTTTTTCCTAACATTTCTTGTAGATATATAATCCGTAGATATTCACATCCTGTATAAGATTGAGCAATGTTTGTTTTAACCTCTGATCACTTGTGATACGTAGCACACTGTGGCTGCTGTGTAAACAGTTGTTGAGTGTGTTGTTTACAGAACAACAAAAACAATTTGCATATTTTCAAATGGAACAAATGCAATTTTTCTAATGTTTTCAATCTGTTATTGACTGAAAATAACTCAGGACTTGTGGCTATACAGGGTTGAATGCACATATATATTATAAATCGCTGGGTTAAAATATAGAGATTGGGCCGAGGAAGATAGCTCAGTAGAATAAGTGCTTGCCCAGCAATTGTCAAGGTCCCTAGTTCAGTCCCCAGCATCACACACACACACACACACACACACACACACAGACACAAAATAATTAGAAATTGACATTTACAATAAAAATACACCAGATACGTGGTACAATAGTTCAGTATTACCTCCTGCATAGGAGTGGATTAATGGTTTCTTTTTGCTTTAGACTACAGGGATATGATTCTATTGAAGCATCTCAAACAAGAGATTGAGGTACATTTTTAACTTCCTGTTGCATTCGCCATCTGCCTAGCTGGGGGGCCAACTGGGCTCCATGACTGTTTGATAAAGAGAATGAGACAGCCTGAGAGAAGTTGAAGGGTCTTCCCAGATTTCCTTGTGGGACACTGGCCGGAAGTTCCTTCAATCCATAAGAATGAAAGGAAAAACAATTAAAAAACATACTTGTGGGGCACCACTGTTAGTTCAGTCTTAATATATTAGAGGTCAATAAACTAATGTGCTACCAAACAGATAAGGCCACCGTTTCTCAGGAATGAGCTGTCAGGAGAGGGTATTGGTTTGAGTGTCAGAAGCCAGGATTCATTTTTGAAGCTACAAGACTAGAAGAGTTCAATTATAAAAGTTAACAGATAAGAAAAGAAATGTATCAAGTGAGCGTGTGAACGCTAACTTTTGGAAGAGCTATCTGGGAAGGGGAAGAATCAGGAGAAAAAGAAACGTTAGATATAGGAAAGGCATGTTTGGTGGGCTAGTAAATTAGAGGCACACGTGATTTATCCTTGCATCAGGAAAATTGCAGCTGAGAAAGTTGTGAAGGTTTGATCATGTAAGACCTTTTGCCTTGGGGATTAAATGTGGATTATTGAGTGAGAAGACATACTGAACAGAGTGTCACACAGCCTACCTCATTCTGGGGCTTGGGCTCTCTGGGGTGTGGGATGTGGGGTGTGGGGTGTGTGTGTGTGTGTGTGTGTGTTGTGTTCTTTTCCATTTTTCACCAGCACACTTGAACCTTGTGCACAAAGCTGCTCCCATCTTCCTCATGTTTCAGAAAGATGGTGAAATAATTTCCTTTTATCTATGTTTTTTTTTCTATGGGAAGAATCAGGCAACTCAAGCAGCTTTGTGAAGAGCTTTACTGAAAAAACAGAGTTGGAAATATTCAGCCATAAAACAAGAGCCACTTGGTCAGCCCATCCTTTTTTTTCTCTTGAGAAAAGCCAGGGGCAGACTGGCACCCATGTGTGGAGAAGCCAATGGCAAATATTTTTTAAAAAATGAGCTATGTGTGTACAAACTGGGTGAGACAGAAATTTGTTCCCACAATCTGGTTGCATTTGATTTTTATCAGCCAGATGGTCTATGATGAACACTACTGTTGATAATAAGTCAAAGAGTTGTGCCAAAGGATCTTCATTTCATTTCATTCATTATCTAAATTAAAGGAAGGGTATTGACACAATGTCCTTGTATTTTAGGAAGCTAAAGTTTTTTGAGACAAGGCATGGAAAATATTGTTTCTTGTATATCACCCTGAGTGTTGACACTAGAGGCATGTGTCACCTGCCAGCTCTTAACTGTCAGAGACAGGTGTCCTTTCTGTGAGAAACAACTCGCATGGAATTCTGGATTCACACCCAGAACCTCACTATAATCATTTACTCTCCTTTCCTTCTCCTGAGTACTTCTGGTTGTACGTCACTGAAGGTCTCACTGAGAAGGCACAGCAGCAAGCAAGCAAACCCAGTAAACTTATCCATTCCTAAGCGATTCTACTGCACAGAGATGACAACTGGATGGAGCCACGATAATGACTTAGAAAGGTGTCTTCGGCGATGCTCCCTCTGGTGTGGGGCATTTTTCCTAATCATTTATTTGAATCTTTATAAAAACCTCTCTGAAATTCTTACTCCTTCAACTTTTGCCTCGAGTCCCTTCAAACTCGAAGCATTCTTGTCCACAGCAAGCACATCCACATTTCTTTTCAGAGTAATATATACACCATTTTATTTATTAATGTGAAAGGCAAATGCACTTGTATTACTCTATAGTTTTTCTCATTCACATTTTCAGGAACAAATGTAAAAGCAGACTTCTGCTTTGTAGCATGCAATATATCAACTCAATCTAATGCTCAGAGCAAAGTTTTGAGGAGTCTGAGTAGTAAAAACCATCTAGAAGTTTGAAAAGCATCAGGATACATAGAACTATGATCCTCAAGACCTGATATAACCTCTATAATACATATTTTTATATTTTAAAATTTCCATCCATTGCACTCCATATTTTTGTTCTTACACTTATAAATAAAAATAAATTCACACAATTTGATGAACAAGTATGTATACCTGAGTGCATATTTAAGATTTTTACCGGATGGAAATTTCTTTCCAAGATTTCTAGTGATCAGGCTCAGAAAATGAATTGAAAAGTATTAATTAATTGTGATCTGCAAGTAATGCTTATGCTATTTTAAGGAGACTGTGTGTGTGTGTGTGCGTGTGTGTGTTTAGGTGATGGAGAATGTGGGCTATTGGGAAAATTATAGGAGACCATAATTCTGCTTACAGATAACAGAGAAACAATACATGAAGAAAAAAATATATACATTTAAGTTTAGCACATGAAATTCAAGTGTAATTAGTGTTTAACATGACAATTTAAACTTAACAAGCAAAATATTAATTATGTTTTACAAATGACAGTATTAGTTGGTTTCAGATCCCTTTGGGGATGTTCACCCACTTGTTGCTTGTGAACCAGTGACTCAGTTACTAATACCTTAAAATATAGCAATGAACAATACTAGCACAATTGTAGAACTAAATAATTACTAGTTTGCTTGCCAGCATATAGCTTTAAATGTATCATTTCAGGCTTAAATATCATATCTATTGCTGCTATCATTAGAAATGAAAACATTGTTGTTGTTGGGGTTTTTGTTTTTTGTTTTTTGTTTTTTCAGAGCCAGGGATTGAACTCAGGCCCTTGCACTTAACAGGCAAGCACTTACTCTACTGAACCATCTCCCCAGCCCCACAAAATCTTGATATCATGGATTTTATATATATATATATATACATATATATATATACATATATATATATACATATATATATATACATATATACATATATATATATATATATTTTTTTTTTTTTTTTTTTAACAAAAAAATTGTTCTGAGCCAGTTGGGATAACACATGCCTGGAGTCCTAGAAATCTGTGAGGCTGAGGAAGGACGATTTAAGGTTATAAATCTGAGCCAGCATGAAAATGCTAGTGACTTACTAAGACCCCGTCTCAAATTAATAAAAAGGGTTCAGGATGGGACCGGGGACAGAGCTCAGCGGACAGCCCCTGCCTAGCTAGCACGAGGTGGAGTTCAATTCCTGGTCCAAACAAAGGCCGAGACTGAAACCGCAGGTGAAGGCCCTGGGCTTAATATCTGCACCACAGGTGAAAATTTTGTAATTAAGCAGGCAGTAGCATTGGCAGTTCTTTAATTCTTGCCTTACAGTACAATCATGCCACAGACTGTATTAAAAACTTTAAAGTTCAGAAAAGTTAGAAAGAGGGAGACTTACCAGTATGTAGCCTCCCCCCACGAGGTGACTGATGGCTGGAGGATGACAAGTGTCAGACTCCTCGATATTTCCCTGAAAGAAGAAAATGAGAGACACCTTTGAGTTTTCATCTCCTGGCAGGTCTATTATGCAAGTCTAAGTCATTTGATAAGATGGAAACCAGAGCCATAAATATTGTCATTTGTGAGTTAATAAAGTTGACAAATTAATGCTGAGAAATAGGACCATAAAATAGTCTATACATTCCCTGATCCTAAAATACTTCTCAGATATCAAAATTTATGCTGTCTGGCATCAATTTGAGACAAAGTGCAAACAATTTTCTTTTCCTCTGTGACAATCACACGATTAAAGCACAACTTAAATTTTATGTCTGAGACTGTGAAATGTGCTTTTCTCTCCTGAAAGAAAAAAAAACAAAACCAGATTTTTTCCTACTGTTCTCCTGTACTGCTGGGAATCCCAATGTTTTTTCTCACAGACTCAGAAAGTATTAAGTCTGTCAAAACATGAATATCATGAAAGGAGTTCTAGCTCCACATTCAAGAACCTGGGAAGTGGATGACTTCGAAATTAATAGCGCAGTAGAAGACGCCACATATGGGAGGCATAGCCATGATAGACAGTGGACTGCAGTGGACTGCAGTGGACTGCTAGATCAACGCGAAACGCACAGGTCAGCTGCTCGGTAAACACCGGCTGAACACACGTGGACGCCAGGTAGTCACAATTCAACACAAGGCACTGTAGAAGCCGCGCATCTAATGGCGGACATTTCCAATTTGGTGGCAAAGTCCCAGCCGTCCCATGAACGCTGTAACGACAAGGCTGTGGCCGTCTACCTCGTAGGTCCAGAGAGGGCTGCAATTCCTGCTAATTCCTGCTTGCATGGAAATGAGATTGGACGATGCGTCGCGATCCCCGCACGCAGCCGCTTCCGCATGCACACCTGTCTTTCTTCCCAGAATGTGTGCCTGCTACCCGTTCAAACTCATGTAGTGTTTCTAATTTAAATTCTAATCTCACTGAATCAACAATCTATCATTTGTTGAAAAAGTTGATTGTATGTACAGGGCTTTTGTAATAGGAAGCACGTGCTCCATTAGATGTTTTGTGTAGTTTTTACTTGTGTGTCTTTATTTTTCAATAATTATGTTTAGTCCAGCAATTTTGTTTTTATGTTGTAAAGTCCAGTAGAGGGAGAGAGAAAAAGTACAACAGAGGGGCTGGCCAGATAGTTCAGCGGGCGGTGGCGTGCACCTGTAATCCTAGCACTTGGGAGGCTGAAAACAGGAGGCTCACTACGAGTCCCATTTGCGTAGAGAGACTCTGTAGTGCCTGTACTAAATACAAAAAAAAAAAAAAAAAAAAGTGCTGTAGAATTCTGACTGCTTCTGTACAGCAACTGGGGATCCTGATCCTGCCCCACCCTTGCTAAAATGATCAATGTCAATTTTTCATTGATGGACAAAGGAGTAACTTTGGTTTTTAAAGAAGGAAATTTTTTTCTTTTAAATTATCTAAAACACACTGACAAATTATAGTTGTATGCATTTAAAGGGTACAGAGTGATGTCATTTTTCTATTATGGATTTTTGTCACATAGTTGTTCTGGGCTACATGTCCACATGTGCACACACAGGTGCATGCAGACAGTATGACACTGTATACGAATTCACTGTGTAATGATAAAGCAACATTAATGAAAAGAAGAAACTGTACTTCTGGATTGACAAATTATTTTTGATAGGATAATGGAAACAAATTAGAAACTACTTCATTTTACAATCTTACAAGTATCTTGTATAACTCTCTGCTAAAGTTATCAGAGTTTAAGCACAACAAGATTATTGAGTAGTTATTATCGTTTACACTTTAATATATTGTATTACTTTTCAAAGCAACCCCAGGAGCATGAAAGTACTGCATATTGCTTCTTCTTAATTAAGAATACTAAGGCAAAGAGGCTTTCGGCTACTTGCTAAATTATCTTACCAAGTAAACTGTACAGCTGGAATTTAGGTACAGGGAGTGTAACTTAATTTTCTCACCCTTACTACAACAAATGTCACATATTATCAAAATGTGTAAGTGACATAAAATAATTCAAAATTAAAACAAAGTGGTAGCATTTTCTAAAGGATTTTACTACTCGTGCCCTTTTCCCAAGATTCGCCAGATGTTTTCAGAATCAAAATGTTTACTTATACGTGATCTAAACAAGTAGTCAGTACATAATTGTTATATAGCACTAAACTATGAGTGATTCAGTCATAGATATGACTAAGCAGGAGCATTTAGAATCAAAATTGGGAGCAGGGCATGGTAACCAACACCTGTAATTCCAGCACTTGGGAGACTGAGGCAGGCGGATCACTGCAAATCTGAACCCAGCTCGGCTGCATAGTGAATTCAAGCCCAGGCTAAACTACAGATAAGATCCTGTCTCTAAAATAAAATAAAAGTAAAGTAAAGTAAAGTAAAGTAAAATAAAATAAAAGCTGCATTTCTTTTCTGCATAGTTATAACAGCATTCAACTTTGCCAAACATATTTTCTCATGCACTAACTATAATTTAAATTATAAAATTTAATCTAAGCTACATTTCAAGTGATTTTCAAATAGGATCTCTACATTCACCTTTTTTATTTTAAATATAACCAACATTTGTATATTGAAAACCCATAAGAGATGCAGCATCAGTCAGATCTGAAAATAATATTGGCATACTTTCCTGCAAATCCCATATTTCCTTAAAGCAACCCTTTATGTTTTCAAAATCATTGTGATATTTAATGAAGGTAGTTTTCAAAGCTTATGCATGAAAACATTCTTACCTTTTCCTTCTGGAAATAGATGCACAAGTTACTAGATGTATTTTTCAAAAGCACTTTTTAAAGCGTTACCAGAGCGCATTCCTATCTTTGAAATAGATGTAGTTGACAACATCCTCCCCATTTAAGAGTTAGGAAAAATGATTACCAGGTTAGATTGCTGTCTCATGTTACACCATAGTTTTCATAAAAGAAGTGGGATTTTTTTTTTTCTCTCTGCTTTTTTAGTTTGGTTTTCTATTGTCTCTATTTTACTTCTTCTGGGTTACACTGTTTTCATTTTTAGACAATTTTTGCTTTGCTTTTAGCTTTCACATGACGAGGTGGCAAGCAGGCTGCCACACACACACACAAAGGAGAATGTTTTAAAATAAATGCTATTTTTGTTTAAGCTGATTACTTATGTAAGATCTGCCACCGCAAATTTAGAGGCTGAGTCATCATTCCTCAATTACCCTAATCATCTTTAAAATTTCTACCAGCATCAAACGTAGAAATAAAATCCTAACCAGGGTCACTGATTTTAATGCTGTGAATAATGTAGCTCACTATGAAATATGTCACAAACACCCATACTTAAGGAGACACATGGGCTTGGGAAGCCCGGAAATTTAAAAAGTTTGCCTTCTCCTCCAGCTATGAAATAAATTACAGGAGGGAGAGTTTATCTGAGAGTTATAGAGGTACATGATTAAAGGGAAAACAAGCTAAAAAATGGTCACTTGTCTAAAGTGCAATTCAGCTATTTTAAGTAAAAGATTAGAGTGAATGTATATTAAATGCACATCATAAAAGAAAATATATCTGTGATGAAAATATGCATAGGACTGCTTTTAAAAATAACTTCATGAAAGATCATAAAACACATTGATGTGAACCACTGTTAGCAGTTCACAAGTAAGGCTGAAACTAAGTCCCTCTCCCTAGAATTGTGTCTTTCGCGAATGAAGCACCGCTGATTCAACCTCTGCTCTTTGTGCTAAGCTCTTCTGCAGTCTCACTTCCTGCCCTGGTGCGTCCTCTGCCCTGGTCTCAGCCCCTGGGTCTCACTGTCCTCTCCTGGCTGGCTCCGGCTCTAGCTCCTCAGAGTTCCTGTGCCTTGGACTCCCCGTCTCAGCCTTCGGGTTCCCTCACCCTGCCAGTTAACAACTCCAGACCAGCCCAACACCCTATTTCCTTCATGGCAAGTAACATTGCGCCCAACTCTGAAGCTTGAGTCCATTATCGATGGTTTCCTGATTAATGAAAGTTTACTTTGTCCAAAACTTAGATAGGAAAAGATGAGTAAATAATAGCAATAGAACATGTTTTCTATGGTCTGTTCTGTCCCTGTGCAAGAATCAGAAAGGCTCCATTACAATTTATGCCTAAAGATGATAGAATATCTGTACCACTTAAATCTCATAGTACAACATACCTTACTAATAATCTCTTCAGATTCCTCTGGCACAAAATGTTGAAAATAGGATTCTCTGTTAGAATTTCAACATTGGCACCTGGCAGTCTACCTACCACTACTAGCACTGCATATTTGCCAAAGGAAAGAAGTCCGAAGAACGATACTAATTTACTAATTTTCAAAACCAACCAGGGCAGGCTTGGATTGAGTTTACCTACGTTAGTGGCATTTCCCTGTTCTAAAACCTCTGTGAATTGCTGTGTCCTTCACAGCTTGGAGACAGAAATGATCTGTCTTGACAGATAAATGATAGCCAAGGTGTTGCCCAGCATGCTTTATTTACCAAGATTCTTGACTGATCCGCCATCTGAGGCTGATTTACCTACTGAACACAGACTTTATCAGCATTTAAGCAGCACACTCAGGTGAAAGCCTGCTGTGAAATGTGAGTGGAGCACTGAAATACAAAAGAGCAGCAAGGACAGCACACAAACACCCATATTTCTGCCAGGATTTTACCAACTGCGCAAATATATTTTGCAATGTAAAACTGATGTATTTCCTTTATGTTTCATGGATGATTTGGTCAGGTTGATTCTTCCAAGGCAAGAGACTGGTAGTGTTTGCAGGAGCAATGATCTTCATTCTTTCTCAGCCCTGATCTCTCAAGAAGAAGCTTGACTTCAGCGGCTCTACTTCCAAACTTTCTCATCACACCATAAGCACTTCCTTGGAGACTCTGGCTCATGCCGCTGCTGGGCCTGCAGTTGCCAGTGATGGCCAGAACGATGGTTCTAACACTGAGTCAGATCTACTTGGTCTTACTTCGCAGCAGGTTTCACGGGGTACTGTTTTCACCTTGTACCTTCCCTCCTAACTTGCAGGACACTAATTTTCTGTAGTTACTGCTGATCTTTCTGATTCCTTACTTAGCTGCCCACATGTATTTCATGATGTTTTCTCAAAGCTTCATCTTTGACACGAGGACCTTTTATTCTTTAGCATCTCTCACCATGGCTTCAGTATAAGGATGGTTTTATCCATAAACCTATTATGGATAATTCCATTTACATACGCTATTACTGACACAGCCAAATACATAGGACATGATATTGGACACTTCTGCATGGCTATTTGAAGCACACCTCTGGTTCATTTTGTACGTAGGTTCAATTGCCTTCATTCCATTCATCCATTGTTCCATTCTCTGTGTTAGTAAACAATAATAGATAACATTGATTGAACATTTGCTCTATTCTCTGTCAATTGAGAATTTATTCCATGCCCGATTGCTTCAGTAAGTTATAGGATTACCATACAATTTCATAGGGAGATACTAGTACTATTGCTGTCCTAAAAATCAAGAAAATAATACTCAGAATGGTACCACTTGCCAAGGTTCATATAGTTAATAAATGCTTACAAAATTCTTCATTATGCCTTGAACATATTTTCTCATTAGCACAAGTAAGGCACATTAGAATTAATCTAGATTTATTTTTTATTCAACTATCCTCAGAGAACTATAATTTTTTATGTTGTAAGTACAAAATATTTATTGTATTTATTTGTTCCCAAACAATCTTATACCCGTGAGCTTAATTTAGAGCTCTTCTTCTTAATCTTCCTCTTCTTTCCTCTTTTTCTTCTTCTTCTTCTCCTTCTTCTTCAGATTATTTTAAAATAATGTTCCAACACACCAGCCCCTACACTGAAAATAAACTTCTATCCTGTCTTAATTTTGAACTCTTTATCCTGCTGTTATTTGAGATTGGTTTAATATGAAGGTACATAATTCAGACATACAAGGTAAAATACGTATGACTTCTCTCACTTGAGCTTGAAAACTACAATCCAAGAGCAAAATAAAAGGTTGATAAAAAAAGAAATAGACATAGATAATTTGGAAATGAGAATGGGACCAAGAGACCAAGGATGGTCAAGAGAGAAAAGGAGACCTATGTGGATTTAAGATGCATCTGTGTATGTATCAGCTACCCACCATGAACGCAATCATTACATATCATAAATAGGAAATATATATATTATATATATATATATACATATATATATATATATATATATATATATATATATATATA
>NDGM011012932.1:0-23238 GCA_002564305.1 Octomys mimax | reverse complement strand
TTTGATTTGAAACTGTCTAATTGCTATTTGTTTATCAATAAAATTCTGGAAAAAAATAAATTTAATGTAAAAAAAATAAAGAGAATACCAAATAGTATGTTAAAACAAACAAACAAACAAACAAACAAAAAACAAACCAGACACCATTAGACATGGTATAGAACTTCACCAAACAAAACAATAGGAAATCGACAATAGTTGTTGTATTGCATAATGTTGTCTTCGAATTAATTGTTTAGATTAGCAGGTGTAGGAAAAATTGGTAAAAATTTATAAGAAATTAAAAAGAACAAAGAAAAAGAAAAATGTAAGCATCAACTGCTCCCCTCGGTAGCCCAGCAGAAGTCACCAATAGAATTACTCCAGCCATCTCCTGTTCTTTTCCTCAGCTGTCGCTTCTGTGAGCCCTCGCTGGCCCTTGTAGGCAGGCAGCTAACGTGACGTAATGCCATTGGGTATGGACTTCGGAAAGGAAAATGTCAACAGCAGTGAATGATTTGTTTGGAAAAGTAAAAAGGATTGGTTGAATTAATAATTAAGCTTAGAATTGTCTTCTAATATAATGGTCATAAGCAAGCCAGTTGTGCTTTATACACGAGCCACAGCTTACATGTCATGCCATCCAAGTACATTCACTGCAAGAGAAATAAAATGAAAGGTAGTCAGGACAGGCGGCTGGCAGGAGACCCAGCGGACTTCCAGGCGTCATTATTCTCAAGCTCAGAAAATAAAGCAATTATTTTTCATCTCCACCCCAGAGTGACAATTTAAATTTTTTTCTTTTTCTTTTTTAAA
Organism: Octomys mimax; assembly: GCA_002564305.1. Classification (NCBI taxonomy): domain Eukaryota; kingdom Metazoa; phylum Chordata; class Mammalia; order Rodentia; family Octodontidae; genus Octomys; species Octomys mimax. The sequence goes on along the minus strand of NDGM011012932.1, from coordinate 22,443 downwards.
TAATTTTATTTAGAAACAAATAGCAATGAGTTTCAAAACCGATTAGTAGGACAGTTTCAGTAAATAATATACTGAATATTGTTGAGTGACAATTTAATTTGCCTTAGTTTTTATCAGAAGGTCCTCTAAAACATAGGCGGGAGGCTGGAGTCCTGAGAAGTTGGGCTTTGCTGCCCCCTGCTGGAGGCTCTGGGCCACGCCTCGGTCTGGAATAGGGAGCCAACCAAGCACTGGGGACAGGGACAGAAGTCAGGAGGTGGGGTCTCTGAGCTCCTGTTCACTCCCAGCGGCCTGGGAGGCTTCTCCACACTGCCATGGATTTTGCAGACTAGAAATATACAGTATTCTCAATTGGAAAGTCACATATTTTTTAAAAAATCCAATATGCTTATTAATAGTATAGGACCTTTGTTATTGCTCTATTTTTGTTTTTAGAAAGAAAACTCCCCCTGCAGAGACCCATTTCTCTTCCCACTCTGTAGACCTACAGCTCACACCTACTGTCCTGACTGAACTGTGTGGCGGGATTCTGAAAGACAGAGTGGCACGCGGAAGGTTTGTTGCTGGTTGCTGTAAGAACATAAATCTATAAAAAGTCACTGACTGTTACACATGAGGCCTCAGACAGTCCTTTGGGAGCTCTGTACTTGGGAGAACCTTTTATACTTGGCCCCAATTTGACACAAATCCAGGGCCTGTATGTCCCGAAGCTGGTCAAACCCTGGCCATAAATCCTCCCCTAGGAGGGATGTCACGTGAACAAGGGGTCCCTGAGGTCGGAGGAGAGGGGTCAGGCAGTCAGTGACCAGTAGCTGGTATTTCAGATGCTGAAATCAGTGTGCACTGGCCCTGAAGAGAGGACTGGGTTAGGGTTAGGGCCAGGGTTAGGGTCCGGGTCCGGGTCAAGGTTAGAGCTGGGTTTGGTGTTGGCTAGGGCCGGGCCTAGGGTCGGTATTAGGGATGGGCCCCCCATCCCCCACCCCGCAGCCCAAGAGTCCAGCTGGTTCACCATTCAGTCATTGTTTTGCATCTCTAGCTGGAGCCGGCTGCCTGCCCCTGTGTGGCTTTAGTGCCATCCACGTGGATTGGGGCCGGAGCGGAGCCCGGAGAGGTGAGCATCCTCACACAGAGGACACAGAGAACTGGAGAGCAGCAGCGTGGAGAGCAGAACGCGGAGGCAGCTCCCGCACATGTCTCCGGCCTCAAGGCTGTGAATGCAGGCGTGAGCTGCGAGGAGGGCAGGGAGGGATACGCTGGGAGGCCGCGGCACGGCTTTAAAGTAGGCTTGGGAGATTGTTTGTGACTCAGGCTCTTCACTGATTGGCTGTGGCATTGGCTAAGCTACCTAATAGCAGAGTCATTTACTCCTCTGTGTGCCTGGAAATAAGAGCTCCATGCTCAGTTTAAGGGACACAGGGAGACCCACGCAGCACTGGACTTCCAAAGAAGTGTGTCCGTGCTGTGTGCCCGTGGGTGGTGTGTACTGGCATATGGATGTGCGCTGGCACACGGGCATGGAAATCAGTATCTGCCTTCATTTACACCTATATCTACATCTATATCTAGGTCCGTGCTTCTCAAGTGAGGGCAGTTTTTTTCTCAAGGAGATATTTGGCAATGCCTTAAGATACTGGTCACTGTGGCTTTGGGTGGTCATTATTGGCTTCCAATCATTAGAGACAAGGGAGCCCATGGAGCATCTTACAGTGCACAGCACAGCCCCTTCCAGAAAAATAATTACCTCAAAATATCAATGATGATACTAATGATGAATATATATATATATATATATATATATATATAGTCTGTGCTTTACATATCTAGCTTGTTATCTTGTATGTCTCAGAGTGAGGCAAAGATCCCCATAATTGTTATTGTTTTGATGATTCCCAGCTGTGCAAAATATTTCCAACTGTATGAAATCCCATCTTCATTCTTCCTTTAAAAACAGAGCCAGTTATTCGTAATGCAACAAGTCCAACTTATTTCTCAGACTTCTTGCAAGAGCTTTGTTGCATATTTTTGGTTAGTGAGCTGTCGGTCATAATCTTCTAGCAAAGTTACTATTTTCCTGATAAAAAGTAGATGCCAAAATAATCAAGTTTTTTTTTCTTTTTTTGTCTCCCTGTCTTCCTGCCTTTAATGACAATGGTGTTGCTAGGCAAGCCGCTGTCACCTCAAGGCCACGTGAGAAGGACCACACAGAGCGACTGGTGGGGAGAGCCACACAGTAGGAACAGAGGAGCCCAAGGAGGAGTGTAAGTCAGCAGGGGGGAGGGCCCCACGTCCTGCACAGGTACAGCCAGATGCCTGAACATCCCTCCTGAAAAAAAAAATAACATCATAACTCCCTTCAATATGTTCAAAAAGAGGTCTCTAATGCTGTAGGCCAAGCATTGTCCTTTGTTTGATGAGAAAGGAAAGATTACTTAGAAGCCCAAAATATGAGAGCGAAGTGAATGCTTGTCTTGGTTTTTATTTCAGGAGAATGTGTCCACCAACTCCTTCCAATTTGATGGCTATGTGTGGATGCAGAGATAGGAAGACAAACAAACAAACAAAACAGAAAACCGAGTTTAAGTTGATGAATTAATTAACAATTCCCTGAGGTCTTAAAGAAGTACAATTTTTTTTGGAGGGCTCAACAACAAAAATGTCCAACACAGATGCTAGCAAGAAAACTCACCCTGTTCGGTATTAGTAGGGTGAGGAAGCTTATTTAACTAGTGAATTTACAGCCACCAAACAGTGATCACAAGCAGAGTATGAACAGGAGCGCTCCTTGGTTGGAAAAGAACCTGAAGCACACACAATCCTTCCTAGAGGGACTGAGCGTCAGCGCAGCTCTGAGGGACTCTTGAACATGACTCTGCAAAGATGGTAAACTGGTGAACAGAAGAGAAGAAAATAATGCATTGTGGAACAGAGCCAGATGCCCTGACAGATCCTGCAAGATGCCACAAACAGGAGAGGATTAAACCCAAAGGAATCAGAAAGAAAAATGTTGTACTAATGAAAGGGAAATCAATGCAACAGAGAGTAGAAATTTAAATGACAAAATCAGTGATAAAAAAGATTGGTCCTCTGAAGAATCAGTGAAATTATTGACAACCATCAAACTGACCAGAAAGAAAAAAAAAAAAAAAAAAAAAAAAAGACACAAACTAGCAGTTTCAGAAATAAAAGAGGAAACATCATTATAAACCCAGAAGAGGTGATACAGATAACAAGAATGCATTATAAAGAAATATGCCATAATAAATTTAGAATATTTAATAAATTCCTTAAGTGATACAGAATTTAAAATTGATGTAGCAAAATTAGAATTTGACTTGACTAGCTCTTAAAAGATCAATTTATTAGTATACTTTTGTAGATACTTTCATTGCTTGCTTCCATAAATAAATATCCAATGAATAATCTTGTGCAAATGCCAAGTTCTACACTGTTCTATGTTGAACAGTGTATGTTTTGGCAAGTTCTACAATGTTCTATGCTTCTCTGGAAAGCTGTGCCAATTTACAACCCACCAACACTTATTGGAAGCCAAAATTTTAAATGTTTCCAATTTTCCCAGCTGCTGATTAATTATATCTCTGTGTTTAGTTACATATCTTGAGTTGATAGTTACAGCATCTTTTTAATTATCTTCATCCTACATTTGATTTTTTATTGTATTTCTTTTTAGGATTGACTGAGCCTTATGCTACTTCTTACCAATTATTTGTCATTTTCTAAATTTTCTATTAGAGGCAATGCTTCTTAATTATATACATTATGGATTGTTTTATGTTGTCTGAGTTTTAATTTTACTACTGTGTGCTGTCACTCTTTTTTTTATAATGTACAGAAACTTATCAATTTTTTTATGGCTCAGCTCACCCTAATTTGATTCAGCTTTCAAAGACACCAGAGGTCTTGAGTAGAATTAAGATCCATGTTCTGTACGTGTTGATGTTGTTATAGTACTATTTTCATGTATCCATTTTTTAAATCTGAGTTTTTATATCAATTTTATTCCCTTAATTTCTGTGTGGTAGAAAAAGGCCCCATTTGTAAAACTCACCTCTTTTTTTCCATGTGTGTTTACTTTTTCTTTTCTACCTACAGAACAAAACAAAACAACAAAAAACCAGTGTTCTTTATCCTCCCATATAGGCTTTCTGGTCATTTCATTTAAAATTATCAAGTGCTCCTTATTTTGCGTTATTCTGCGAATTAATCCCTAGACTGATGCAATTCTTAATAAGCCATTTTCCTTAAGACAGTACGTTATTCTAGGAAGATGTGTTCTGTTCTCCATCCCGGGCCTGAGGATTCCGCTCAAGTCGAAGCTCTGCAGTCAGCCTAACCTGGTATCTAACACAGGTCTCTTCCCGGTCTCTCTTCAGCTAGCCTTCAGCGATCAGCTGTGTGCCCCGCTGGCCTGTGAGAACATGGGGTCTGAGGCTCATCTAGCTAGTGATCGTAGCTCCAGGGCCTCCAAGGCCTCTCACAGCACAAGCTTGAGTCTGTGCTGAAGGACCCAGTGAGATCGTCGCATCCTGGGACACACAGACAAGCGCAGCTCCTCCACCCCGCACCACAGGTGGAAGCCTGAGATGCTGAACTGTGGAAATCGAGCCTTTGAAGAGGCGAGTAAATTAAAATGAGGTGTCAGGGTCCCCAATGCAACGATTTGTTGTCTCCTGAGAGAGCCTGTGGGCGCACGAAGAGGTCCGGGAGGGTGGCAGGCAGGCAGCTCAGGGGTGGCAGAGATGATGCCAGGCTTGCTGACGGGACCTTGGGTGTTCAGCGTCTGGAGCTGAGAATAAAATAGAATTCAGTTGCCGAGGCCGCTGCAGTGTCTGGTTAGGGCAGCTCTGCCAGGCCAACGGGAAGCCCGTCACTCCAGCCTCGTGGCACACGAGGGCACGGCTAACGTCGCTGCAGGCCCCCAGGGTGGTGTGCTGTTGCACAGCACCCCCGTGGCCACAGGTGGCTGGCTGGTAGGTGCCAACCGCAAGAGCCCGGGTTTTCCTCTGTATAAAACGCATCTCGTCAGTGTCCCTTTCTGGATGCGGGGCGTTCCGTGGCTTGCAGGTGAGCCTGGTCCTCAGATCTGTAACCTCTCTCGTCTCCTCTGTGCCAGTCCTGAAGAGCCAGGGGGCTGCTGAGCTGCGTGCCGGTGGTCAGTCCCCATCGACTCAGCGAAGGTCACAGAAGAGACCGCAGAAGGGAGGGCAGAAGATCCTGTCCCTGCCAGGCCGGAAGGAGCTGGCGGTGCGCGGGATCCAGAAGCCCAGAACAGTCTGGAAACTGTAGAGGGCTCTGCTTCCACCGCGCAAGAGCAGGCCTGCGCTGTCCGGAAACAGCGGCCCCCTCCTCTGCCTGCGCGGGGAGAAATGGACTCCGAGTAGACGGCGGCTCGGCCGGACGATGACCTGCTGACACGAAGTTAGTTTTCTGTAACTATCATTCTAAGAGTCCAGCCTTCAAGGGAGCTAACCAAATAAATGCCTATTTCGCCCACTCTGCGGGGCTGATCCTACTTGGGTTTCGTGAAAGAGGAGGAAGCCTGGGATTGTGTCGCCTTTGGTGTGCGAAAGAAGAGGACAGAAGCTGCAGATGCGGAGCACCGGCCGCCTGGTCCAGGCGCCGCCGGACAGAGCTCATCCCGAACAACGGGAAGGAGGAGCAGTCTGGGCCTCCGGAACGGTCCTACGGGAAGGACAACGGGCAGCCAGCAAGCACAGGGACAGTGGAGAGATGCCGGGCTGAGCAGGCCACTCGCCAGGTGTGCACTGGTGACATACAGGCTCCTGCGGTTTGCGCCCGTGTTTTGGGAGGAAGAACATGCACCGACTGGTATGGGCCACTAGGGGGCAGGATTTACCTGTGCAAACGAGCAAGGGGCGCTCTTGAGTCCTGTTGCTGAGTTCCGGGACTGCTCCAAGAAGTGAGCTTGAAAAATTTCCCATGAAATATAAACCGAGGAACATGGTTGCTGAACCTCTCTGTGCCAAACTTCCGGCTCAGCCACAACTCTCGGGACTAGGCAACCCTCCCAAGCGGCATGGCCAAAGTGTGGCATCCTCTGATTGTGCTTATTTCTCAGGTGGGGCTCAGAAGCCCAGGTCTGCGAGCTGCCTCTGCCCTCACTGGTCCTCACCTTTTCTCCCTCTCCGCTCCTCGGAACAGCAGGTCCACTCCTGCTTGAGAAATCTCAAAGGAACAGTTGTTGACCACTGGGAATGCTGGCCTAAGGGAATCTCTTGAGACAAACTTCAGACTCTGATTTGGTCTTAGCTCAGGAAGAAGGTTCAGATTTCAGCCTTGCTCTTCTCCGCACGGACTGGGCTCAGGCCCTGGATCTACTTACTGCAAAACTGGAGCTGCGGTGACATAACTGTGTGCCCCAGAGCCGTGTACAGATCTCACCAGAAAGTACCAGGGGCCCAGAAGGGAGTCTCCTCCGTCCTCCGGGGGCTGCCTGCTGAGCCAGGTAGGCTTTCTCTTGTGGGCCCCATCTGTGGCCGGTGGCCCAGGTGACAGAGCAGTGTCTGGTGTGTCTTCAAGTAGCTGAGGCCACAAGGACACAGTAGTCCTCATTGAAGCACTTCTCAATGCCATCATTTATGTCTGTTTATGTCCTTGAATTCTGTGAACGATTTCCAGGCTTAATTTTAAAAGGAAACTGTGCATGTATGTGCCATGAATAGGAAAGTAAACATAAGCATTAAAAAAAATCAAGGTACTAACTATTGTGGTACATACGTAACGTATACACCAGTATTCCCAAGGATCCACAATAGGCCTTCCAAGTCCTAGATAAGTTGGCAACTGTTTCAATGAATAGAAACAAAAAATAAAAAATAAGTGATTTTGATAATCCTAGCACTCAATAAATATGCTTAGCATCGCAAGTATCTAAAGAAAGCAGAGTTTCATTAATCTTTACTAACTGATTTGATCTCTTGTTTATGTCTTTCTGGTCAGGTGCGTCCATCCCCATGATGTGAGCTGTCTCTCCGAGTGACCCTGGCCCTGGGGCCTGTTCCGGCCTTCCTGTTCACAGGCAGCTTTCCCGTGGCCAGCCGCCACCTCATCCCACACCCGGAGGAGGAGAAGATAATGCAGCTCCTGGCTCAGTCCATGGTCAGCAGATACCAAAGCAGGAATGAATGCCACAGTCGATTGTGGACACTGGATGCAAAGCAGGGGACAGCGCCACAGAGGAGGGGGCAGGGGCCACACTTCCATGATACAACCTGCAAAGTGCACCATCAACCCGGGGCATATTAATGCTATCAAGGTGGCACATCGGGATTAACATTTTTAGACGTTCCCTTATTCCTGCTCTTTCTTTCCAAGCCAGCAGCTGGGTATGTGCAGAGGCCTGTGGCTTCTGGGATCCCATGTTGACAAGCTTCTCCATGTATTCACACAAGGCCCATGACCTATGATGTTGGCTTCCCCATCAGAGCAGGTGCTCTGCCAGGGTTGGTGCTGGAGTGCTTCCTCTGCTGCCGGCCCCTAAACCTAGCTCTGCCTCAGGCTTCCTGGAGCACTGACACTCTGCGAATGCCTGCCTTTCCTCTCCAAGCTGGTGCTGGGCTCCTGGGCTTTCCCCCTGTCTGGGTCCTCATGACCTCAGGCTGGGAAAGAAGGACCCACCTACTCCTTCCAGGTGGCAGCCTCCCTTGCACCAGACTCTGTCTAAACTGCCTGGTTCAGCTAGGAATAAATGAAGCGTGGAGCTCAGCCATGAAATCCCAGCTTTGATCAGACTCTGAGGTTGCCTCTTCTTTTCCCTTTGCATCTTTACTGTGATGTTCACAAGCATCTCCAAGGCAAATGGCTCTCAGGCACAGTGAAGGGAGATTAGATAAGGACAGTGTGGGAACTAGCACGCATTTCAGAAATACTCACCATGTTACATGCTTTTGCCTTTTAATAGTTCAAGTGAAACATGCTAGTAACATTCCTTTCAGGGAATACTGAGATAACTTTTTTCGGAAAAGCTGAAATGACAATAATTGTGGTATTATTAGTGATACGTGAGACCCACTGTCTTGGTTACTTTTCTCTTGTTGCTGGGACAAAATACCTGACATCCAGAATTAAGGAAGGGAAGGTTCATTTAGCTCACAGTTGGTGGAGGTTTCCATCCATGCATGGCTGGCTCCAAGGCTGAGTGGCGCAAGGCAGAGGGCAGCAGTTCATGGTGGTGGAAAACAGCAAGACAGCAAGAGCAAAAAGGCAGCAGCGGTAGCAGCAGAGGGGCAGCAGGCCTCTCTCCCTTCCTTGTACTACATTCAGGCAGTCTATGGATGCAATATAAGGAGCACTCACACCCATAATCCTAGAAGCCCTCACAGTCATAATCCCAACACTAGCTCATGAATTAATCATAGACTGTAGAAGCCCGCTCTAGTGACTGCATGAGGTTTTGGGGAACAACTAGATACAAACCATGACACCCACAAATTATGCTTTGCAATCCATGAAAAATGTATTTTTAAATGGTATTTGGCAGTAGCAAAGATATTTTTAGTCTAGCAGTTTTTAATGTAATGCTCCTCCTAAGAGTGGGTGTATTTCCTGGAAGCAAGTGTGGCTGCTTTTGGGAACAGAGGCGTGCTCCTGCTCTGACCAAGCCCTCCCAGGCCTGTGATGGTTTCTCAACTCTGCTGGGAAGGAGGAAAAATCTTGCTGTCCCCCAGCAATGCCCTTAGGAAGCTTCTCTGGGGAACTGCGCTGCAGAAATAAAAATCCAGGGAGATAAGGTTTCCTATGTCACTCAATGGGGCATAACTGCCCCATAAACATCTGGCAGTGTGCAGACACAGGCTGACTTTCTGGACTGGAAAGGCCCTGGTCATGTAGGGGGTAGAGGCCAGGAAGCTGCTGAGCACTCTCAGGGTGAAGCAGAGACAAAGTGAAACCCTGCAGCTCTGTTCCCCAGATTGGTAAGGGAGGGATCCTGAAGGAATCCTCGATCCTGTACAAGACAGAAGCACTCTTGTGGCTTTCAAGAGTCTGTCTCTGTCCCTGATCATGGCTCTTTCTTTGTGGAGTTCTTCTGGACCTTTGTAAGTAAAGATATTCATGACCGTCTTTGCCTCCATGGAATGTGAGAATACCAACCACTGTGTGCGTGGGAGCCTACTAGTAAGTATCTCAAAGGCTGTGTTCCCTCCCAAGTTTTCCAAGTTTTCTTTCCAGGTCCCAGTGTGGGGACCTGGAAGTGTCTAGGAAGACAGTTGGGAAGAGAACTGGGGACACTGTTTTGTTTTTAGCAAATATAATCCCTACAAGAGGCCAAAAAAACTTGACAATTTTGGTGAACTTTGTTGCCAAGGTTAATCATTGAGATCTTCACTATCTTATAGCTTTTATGAGAATGAGACAGAATTTATAAAGTGGCTGCCACATTTTCTGAATCTTTCAAACATTTCTAATAGATTGGCAGAGTATCAAAAGTATGTGATGTCATTCTGAGTCTCAATCACTACATTTTTAGGAGTGGATGAAGTCCAGGGGCATAGCCATGGTGAGCGAAACAGGTGTGGTTTATTAGAAAGAGAAAGAAAACCACTCACTAGCCTGGAGCATGTCCAGCAGAGGATACCACAGAGACACCTAAATCCAGGAACTCCCTGGCGGCTTTTGCTGAGTAAAGATTTTGGTGGGCAGGCAAAGAGGCTGGCAGGTGCTGTCTGGTGCCATTTTCAGGCGATGGCTGTGTAAACATTAAGCTATACAGTTGGCACCATGGCTAGGCTTTTCATTGTCAGGCAAGCAGATTTGCCCAGGAAAGCAGGTTGTATTAGCTGTTCATCCTTTGTTCTCCTGCTAGGCCTTTGTTCCTGGAACTCACTCCAGTTTTCTTGGGCTTGCCTCGGTTTATGCAGGCCCTTGCCCTAGTCCGCTCCTTGCCCCTCCGCCTCCTGCCTCAGTGGCTTTAAAGGGCATAGAACCATGGAGTAGAAGCTGGTTTATTTTGTGATACTACAAATCTTTGCAGACATTTTTGAAAAAGAATAAATGAAGAAACAAATCTATGACCTTGAAGGAAGGACCAGAGGTGGCCTGCATTAGCTAAGAGGTGGCCAAGTGCGGTGCTCCTCCTTCCTGTTGGTCAGGCTTGTGCAGGGGGAGCTTCAGTCCATGCAATTCTATGGAAAAGAGTTGGCTTTCAATCCATCTTCATTTCATCCAAAAAGGCCTTCTAGGAAAAGCCATAATTCTTTCTTTTTTCTTTCTCTAAAACCAACTACTAGTTGGCTCTGAGTAGAAAATAGAAGCCACATAAGAATGTGTTACTCTAAATCAGAATTCATTCCTCATCTGAAGCCTACGGATTATAAATCAAGACTTAGACTCCTGTCAGTAAATCTGAGCAAATGCACCCAAACCTGAGAGTTAGCACAACGGAAACAGAAGCCTGAGAGGCAACCTGCGTATATCACGTCTCTAAATCAAAGCAGGAAACACTGATTTTTCCTGTCCTACAGAGCAGGAGAAACGAACTCTCCAAAGCCCTCTGTGCAGATAAAAGTCCACGTTTTTTGCAGCTTATTGTATTTGTGTGGTGGAAGTGAGGCCTGAGCAGGCAGGAGAATGGGGCACTGCGATGAAGGAGGAGCGGCCGGCAGGAGCTCCCCTGCGGGGTCAGAGCCAGAACGGCTGAGAAACCCCGCTGCTCACTGGCAGCTGAGCTCCGCCCTAGGGTGGCAAGGGTGCAGCCAGCCCAGAACCTGCCAGGGCGCTGGTCAGGCAGGCGCTCAGTGGGCCAGGCAGGAAAGGTCTCCCTAAGGTTGGGGTGAAGCTTCTGGTCCTGAAGGATGGGGTGCCCACCGCACCTGAGCTGTGTGCTCTGTGTAGCTCCCTAGCAGGCTCTGGGGCCCTGGTCCCTGGGAAGCTTTAGTGCTTTGGAATGTTAATGTCACCTTTATAATGTAATTTTCCCTCATTTTAGAAAATTTCTTAAATTTAATTTACTGGCCTGTGTTTTCCTAATCCTCTTATTAAGACAGCCAGATGCTCAGACCATTCTGGTTTATTGATTAAACATTAAAAGCCACAGGTACAGAGAGCTCTATTTTGTTTTGGTAAAAGAGCACTGTGGAAACCCCCCCGTAATGCTTAGCTTATTTACTTTAATTGGGCTGCCATTAAAGAAATACTTGGTATTTCTATGCAGCGGCACAGTAGGAAGCAGGGTCCTCGCAATGCCGCCAGTGTTGCATTTAATTTCTGATTCTGAGCTGCTCTGTGCACTGAAATGTTTTTAACTTCACATAAACTCTTGCAACAGCATGCGGACAACCACAGGGACTGCACAGAGCAGATAGTGGAGGCAGGGCTGTTGCACAAAGCCCTTGCAGGGCCTGAGAACTAGCTGCGGCATATTTGCTATTCTTCCTGACAGAGCTGGATGCCTGCCGCAAAGACCTTCCACCATGGCCTGAGTGCACATCCAGCCTCAGACCTCTGAGTAAGAGGCAGAGAGAGGCGTTTATCTCTTTCACTCAACGAATACGCACTGAGAGCATCCTGGTGGTGGGCGCCCTCCCTGGGGAGGCACCAATGAATGCAATATTTTAATAGTGCCTCAATGTAACTCCTGGGTGAGTCACTTCAGGCTGTCTCCTCCTAAACAACCTTCCACTATTATTTTTTATGTTAACCAATAGTGATACACCAGAAACTTGGGAGAGACCTGTCTCAGATTTTCTTTGTTGTGGGGACAAAATACCTGACACTCAAAAGTTAGGAAAGAAAAGGGTTTTTTTTTTTTTTTTTTTTTTAGCTCACAGTTAGTGGAGGTTTCAGTCTACACTCTGCTGACTCCAAGGCAGAGTGGCACATGGGAGAGGGCAGCCATTCATGGGGCTAAAAACACCGAAGAGCAAAAGGAGGAGCAGTGGCTTCAGTGTGTGTGTGTGTGTGTGTGTGTGTGTGTGTGGTGGCTAGCAAGCCTCTCTCCCTTGCCCCCACTGCATTCAGGCTCTCCACCCCAGGGTGGGTGTAGCATTCACACCTATAATCCCAGCATTGGATCATGAATTAATCACAAGCTGCAAAGCCACCATAACTGCATGAGGCTTTGGGGGGACAATTAGGCATAAACCATAGCAAGACCTTACAGTTCAGGAAAAGAATTAAAATGAACAAATTTCATAGATGTGAGGACAACAACTCCGTGACATGATAGTATTACATAGATAAAGGCTTGGGAAGAAAGAATTTAAGGAGCAGCGGTTTGTGCAGTGAGGCCAGAGGCAGCTGGATTCACACGGACTGACCAGGAAGCTCACGGAGGGCCTGGTCTCCTACCTGCCCAGTCGGGCGCTCTGAAGGCGGAGCCTGACCCTGTGCTTCAGCAAGGCCTGCAGGTATCCACCTGCAAGTTTGAAAACTACTACTGTGGAGAAATTCATGTGAGTTAATGTGAGAATTCAAGTCCGCAGTCTGAGCATTTGGGGAGGCTTAAGCATGAGGATTGAAAATTTGAGTCCCACTTGGGCCATTTAGCAAAATACTACCTCAGAATGAAGAATAAAAATGTGAATGTAGGTCAGTGTGACGATCTCAGGTTCAATGCCTAGACATCAGAATGCTGGCAGGTGACAGAGGAAGCAGACTTGCTTATTATTGAAAGATCTCCACAGGCAAAGCACAGGGGTGACTAAGCCAGGAACATGAACACTTCAGTTCAGGAAGTTGCTTTCTGAATCAGAAATGGTGACAAGCAGAACATGAGGTAACTACCTTCTTGGGGTGTGGGCAGCTCTGTCATGCATCCCATGGTGGCAGATGGACCCTCTCTCAGAATGCCCACAGCTGAAGCCAGGAAACCCAGTTCCCTGCCCACTTGGTGATGGCAGTAGAGCCCCTTAGAGAGGGCCAGGGAAAGAATCAATCAGCCAAGTAATTTTACAGTGAGTCCCATGTGCTGGGCACTGAGCCCAGTGCTGTTGGGGAAGCCATGGATGTGACATAGCACCTTTGATCCAGTGGCAGGCTCAGACTCATGTCCAGGCTCTGCTGGATGGCCATACAAAGGACAAGAAGCTGTGGTGACCTGAAGCCCTCAGGGACAGCTTCCCTGACAGGCTGCCGAGCTGGATGAAGGGCTGGCAAGAGGGAACCATTTGAGTTTGGTGTGTGCTGGTAGGAAAATCCACAGCCTACTGTAGTGTCTGAGAGAAAGTTCTGCCTGCATAGTTTAGAAGTGGGAGAGAAGGTTGGGATCATTTGAACCAGATGGAAATGGACCTTGGCCGATATCCCAGAGCCAAGAAAGAACCATCGTTGGTTGGTTCTTCAACACAGCAGGGGGAACCAAGATGAAGATCAGGGCTAAGATGTCAAGTAAAAAAAGTTGTTTTTACTTTCCGCCTACCCCATGTCGGGTTAATCTAGGCTTCCTGAAGCAGTCATGAGTCACTCAGGCTGTGAAATGGGTCCATTTATCAGGACAGATGAAAGGTGACAACAGCTAAGAAAATGGAGAACAGCGGGGGTCCCAGCCGGGGCCTGGCCCTGCGCAGGAATGCGCACGTGCGCGCTCCAGATGACAAATGCTCTCCTCGGCCATCTGTCACCCCGGCTGCAAATGGGATTCGAGGCTGAGCTCTGGAAAGAGAAGGTGTCAGGCCCGGCCCCCGGGTGATCTATGGTCTGGACCCCAGGTTCCCAACAGGACTGCACGGTAGGCCTGAATGTATGAGATGTATGAGTTCAGCCATTGGCGCACAGAATGTGCTCCCCAGTGCGCCCCAACCCCTTAAGAGCCAGCAGTGTCCTCAGATTATCTGCAAATGTTCCTCAGGGCAATGCAGAGATGAAAGGTCCAAGAGTCCAGAAGTCTGCACGTAGGGGCTTGAGGTAGGCAGAAACTGAAAAATCAGTGTTACACCAGCAGTCCTCCATTTCCTACTACATAGGCCTTCTGCAGGGAATGATCTGCCTGCACATGGGATAGGAATGTCCTCTTTCAGATCCAAGTGGTCATCACCTCAGCGCTCAGCTCTCCTGCAGCCATCCTGTTAAAGGGTCCCCCTCCCCCCATACCTCTCCTTCCTGCCCTGTCCATTTCCCCCACTCCACCTGCTGTTGTCCATACACCAGGTGGTTCAGGGTTCATGCATCTGTTTCCATGTCCATGGCAGCCCTCAGGAACATGAGCTCCTTGAAGCAGATGCTTGGGAAACTTGAATCCCTGTTCTGTCCGCACAACTTAAAACATGCATGGTACACAGCAGGCATTCAATGCGCATTTACTGAGTGAGTGAAGAGATTAACTATCTAGAGCACAAGCTGCTCCCTGGGCATCGTGGGAAATCACCACTTATTCAATTAAGGTAATGAGTGCTCCATGACATGCATTCCTAGGGGCAGGAGGCTCTGGCCAGAGCCCCTCAGTGGTGGCTTCAGGGTGGCCCTGTGCCCAGCCAGAGCCTCCTGTGACTCTGCTCTCATGTCTCTCCCTCCTCACCAAGAGACCCTGGAGGGCAGAATGCTCTGATCCCTTCTTGAGCCCTGGCCAAGGGCCCACAGTCCGGCAGACCCCACCGTGTTGCCCTGTACAGTATGTTGCAGCGATGGGAAGGGTCTGTGTGGGGCTTGAGTTCCTCCAAACCACATCTTCTCCTGAGTTTCTCTCTGGCACAGCCTCATTTTTAATAAACCTCACACACAGAAGAAGAAAAAGGTTGCCCTGGCCATAGGCGGGCTCTGAAGCGCTTAAATGAAGAGTACAACTCATGAGCTGAGGGTTTTTTTTTTTCAGTTTTACTTCATTGTAACTTAACTTAAACTCAAGTTTGACTAGCCACATGAGGCTACTGGCTTCTGTACTGCACAGAGCAACTGTAGATTCTCAACATGGTTATTCATTGAATTGGTTTAACTGAACCACAATTGATTTAACTGAAAAAGCTGGCCACAGTCTATAGGGCCAAAACCTCAGTCCTGTGGAGAGTAGCTAAGTGAAACACCTCAGAATTAGTAGAAAATGGGAATTACTGCTTGTTTAAAATATTTTTGTCATTTCTAAGCATACAGTATATAGTGTTTTTCTTCCTGACTTAATGGCTAGTCATGAATCAAAATGATTTTTATGTAGTTCAGCATCATACTATGAGTTATTTTCAGTGACTTTGCATGTTCCTTTGAATTATTTTTTCATTCATTTTCAAAACTATAATGCCAAAGAATTGCTGCGTTGTATATTTTTATTTCAGGGATTTTTCTAATATAAACAAAAGAATAAAAAGTGCCCTTTGACATAAATCTTGTGTATATTTTTGATTCTTTATTTGGGCTAAGGAGTACAATTGGAGTAAGGCACAGAAACTGTTCACAAGCCTTCGAGTACCTGGGAGCAAAGCTTTGATAACATCTGCCCAGCCCCCTTTACAGATCTGTTGTGCGGAGTTCTGGGGTGTTGGCTTCTTCCTGCTGCCAGGGGGCACTTCAGGACTTCCACTGATGTTCTTCCATGAACACTGCCTGAGCATTCATGAAGAGACAAGTTAGCAGAGAGACACGGTGACTGAGAAGGGATTTTAAGGGATACCAAACTGGAAACAGCAGGAAGGGCCTAGGAGCCAGAGTGAGGATCACTTTTGTGTTCTTTTCCCTGGCCTCGGATCAGTCTGTGGCCACACTGGCAGTGTCAGGAGTAGTGGCCTATTCCTGCAGCTCATTTTCCATGGTTGGCATCTGGGCCGTGCCTCTCCTCGCCCATGAGCTCTGTCCTCACTGCCTGAGCTGGTCCCTCTAGGAGGACACTATTTCCCCCTAGGAGGACTACAGGCATAGCTACCTGCCTGCTCCTCCTCTTGTGGGTCCTTCTAAACCACCTTCCAACACACAGCCAGAGAAACCCAGATGTGCTCACAGTTCTGTTAAAATTATAAATCTGGGCCTTCAAAGAAAAGGAATTGAAAAAGCCAAACACCTTTTGATCTGGAAAAAGCCTTTCTTTTTGACCCTATCACTGCTATGGTCTCATATTCCTTAGATTTCTGGGATGCAGCCATGTTGGCACATGTTTGGTTTCTAAGGTGGGAGAAATGGGAGTAAAAAGCTGGGCCTTTGACAGCTAACTGCCCTGAGATGTGAAGCAAGACAGCACACATGTTTCCCATCATTCTAACCACATTCAAAATTTGTTCTCTATTCAAAAAATATGGAAACTACCTGCTTGAGCCCTATGGTTTCCCAAGACCTCCACGAACCCAAGTTTTATTCTATAGAGTATGGGAGATTCCCTTTCCTGGGAGACACTTGTTCTGTCACAGGTCACCCATGAGACCAGGGAATAGGACTGAACTGCCCCAAGACACACACTCAGATAAAATGAATCAGGCATCTGAGCAGTGTTTATAGATGATGTTTTACATGCAGAACACATTAATTTGAATAAAATGGATACTAAGTGAGGCCAGTCAGAGGATAGGTCTTATTTCTAGTAGGTGACTTTTGGCAAATAACTGCTTCTTCAGGCTTCTGTTTCCGCCCCTGCAAAACGTAAGTACTGGTCAAGGATGATCTGCTGGTTCATCTGAGTACTGAAGTGAGGTCAATTGATTCATTTGATCTGTATGCTTGAGTTTCCAGTCCATGCCCCAATCAATTCTGTATGATGAGGATAAAGTGTTGAAAAAGAGCCTCCAGTGAAGATTGTATTCCAGCTGAGAGGTCTGTGGTAAGATGGACCCACAGACTAACAAATCCCTGAACCCAGACAACAATGGTGGCCATGTGGTAGGATGCTCTTGTTCACATGCATGTTGTCCCTCAAGATGTCTGGGCTTTGAGGAGCCACGTGAGATCAGTCAGAAAGGACTGATGCAGAAAAAGTCAAGAGCATGGAGCTTGGTGTGTTTCCTAAAATTAAAGACATCTGGGAGTAAGGTGAAGTGGCTGTTGTCCTAGAGAAATAGAGAGGTAGTGAGCTGGTAAGAAGAATCCACAGGGCTAAGGACTTAGCTCAGGGTCATAAGCACCTGCCTGGCAAGTACAATGTCCTGAGTTCAATCCCCAGTACTGAAAAAGAGAGAAAGAAAAAAAAGGCCATGGTCCAGATTGTGGTTGGAGTGAGGGTGTAGGTCGCAGGGTTCTGGGTTCAGGGCTCAGGGTGGGACTCAGGAGTAGGTTTGATACTTGACTTCTGCCTGTCAGTGGTTTGGCCCAGTCCTTTCAGGGATAGTGGAGTTTTTGATCTTTTATTTTGTGTCTGGCTTTGTTTTTGTTCTGAGACAAGGTCTCAATCTCACTATGAAATCCAGGCTGGCCTCGAACTCATTATGCAGAGCAGGTGAGCCTCAGGCAGGGATTCGCTTTCCCCAGCCTCTTGGGTACTAGAATTATACCACACCTGGCAAGTTTTTAACCTTTTATGGTCATTGAAGAAACTGTCATGGTATTAATCCCATAGGGAAGGTGTCAAATTGGTGTAGTCCATGACATGGCAATTAGGGGTGGGGCCAGCCAGGGGCTATAGAAGACTACTGTATACAGGCCCAAAGACTTACTGTACACAAGCCAAGCTACTGGGGACATTAGCCCAGGTAGGTCTGAATATCCCAATCCTGTGATGATGTCTAACTCAAAAGGTAGATCTCCTTCCAGTAAGGCAGCTGCCTGATGGACCCTCCTGTCTGGCCCAACCTAGTCCTTGGTTACCTCCTGCCTCAGATGGAACCTAGAAGGAATTTCTGGAGGAGGCAGACGCTTTCTTCTTTCTCCATCTGTTTCCTTAGCTGCCTGCTGCCTCAGGAGTGCTGCCTTGAATGGGAATGTCCTGCCAGGTGATATCAGAGAAACAAAGAATCTGGCACTGAGATAAGGAGTGCGCAGTTTAGGAAGTTAAATAAGTTCATCTATCATAACAGTTTTCAGGAAATCAAGGGGTTAAATAATCAGCTGTGAAGTAGTTTTGGGAAAAAGGAATACCAGAGTTGAGAGTCAAAGGGAATTCATCTGAGAAATAAGAAGGCTAAAGAGGTTTATTATTTTTTTCTCATTATTTATTTACAAACAACAATGTGTTCAGAATCTAAAAATCTGCTGTTTTAAAAAGTAGATGTTACCTCCACTTCAGCAGGTTGAATTACAACCAGACCTTATCTCTTCTCAGTCCTTGATTTCTTGACGCCTTACTACTGGGTGAGAGTGGCAGTATGGATGATCAGTTTGCTTACGAATTCCTTTCAGCAAGTCAAGAGTTCCCAGCCACCTCCATGGTCATCTACTGCTGTTCTTCTGTGGTATCCCTCCTCTCCTGGTTCCTTCACCCTCCTTGAGGAATGTAAGGTCAGAAACATAGTAGCAACTGAGGTGCAGCTCCCTCTTTTGGGAGAACTCCAGTCAGCAACAGGGAAAAATGTAGGGGGTGAGCTTGGGACAGGGTAGACCCAGCCTTGTGAGGGTTGGAGAGTACGCTCCGCTAATGGGGAGCTCAGGTCTGGGTCCCACAGAGGTCTTTGCTCACCAACTCCCCCTCTTCTGTAGTCCATTTCTCCAGGTTGAGCACCGCTGTGTACTGCTCTTCCTCATAAGCTTCAGTGGAAGCTCATCTCATTATGCACTCTACTGCCAAAGACCCCCAAGGGGGCTGAAGTCCAAATCCTGTCACTGTCCTTGGTGCTCAGAGTGCTCCCTGATTGCACCCTTTTGCATTTGCCTCTCCTGTTCTACTCTCTCACTCAGTGTCCTCCTGTCCCCACACACTTTCTGAGTTCCCTCCAGGACCACTTGCAGCGTTAGCATCCACTAAAATTTCTCCATTTTTGGCCATGTTCTCATAATGCTCCTCCAACCTGAGATCCTTAGACACACTTTCTACAGGAAGATCCTTGCATTCCAATTTCCACAGGGCAACTTGTACTTACTGTCCAGGGCTCAGTTCAGCTGCTGTTTTCCCACCAAGTCTTTCTTTATGGACACCAACCACTCCAACGTCCTGTATTTTGTCCTCTTTCCCACCACGCTGCTGTGGGAGGCTTTCCTGCTTTTGCCTACCCTCACGTGCTATACTTAAGTGTTTGCACATCCTCCTTCCCTGCAGTCCCGACAGTTGTTGGATTTCGTACTCGTGTCTTATTAATCACCTGCCAAGCTGTCCACTGCATGTTAAAGAGCTTAAATATGTTTGAAGAATAAAACTAAGTGAACAAATTGGAGCCCATCACCCTCCACACTTGCACTGTGTCTTGCATTGCTGGAGTCTCCGTGCTGTGTCTTCTGCAGAGTCCACCTGAGAAATACATGTCCTCCCCGAGGGTCTAGCAAATTTGTGCTATGACAATATAAAAGCTACTCAGAATAATTATAATTATAGACTAACTAAAAATAATTATAAACTTATTATTCATGGATCACTTGTTGGGCTCCTTGGAGAAAGAAGGCTTTACTAAAAGTGCTTTTTAAACCCAAGTTCAGTCCTTCGGAGCTACTGTGGCAGAAGTCCCGAGGAGCATTCCAGAAGGCCCAGGATCTTCTAAGTGTCAGTATATGCTTCCCTTCCCCCACCAATCACTCCCATGAGAGTAGTGTATTTTAAAAAGCATTTTTAAAAACAAACCTACACTTCTGGACCAATTCATCTGCAATTTGCTATACCTCATAGGGCTCAAAGCCCCTGAATGCCTAAACTACTAGGAAAGATTTCTGGACACGTCAATAAAAGTATCCTAATGAACAACAGCTGCAAAGAACATGTCTTTAAATAAATTGATTCCAAATTTCTGTGCATGTTTCTGTGATTTTGCTTTTTAAATGGGCACCACTGGCTTTAAACTTGGCTATCTACAAGGGCTGAAGAAAAAAGCTGTACAATATTCAAAAAAACATTTCGTTGTCTTACATTTCTTCACCAATTTTTATTTGAAGAGGTTAATGTACATTCAGAGCCATTACCTCACTTCTGCTTGTAATAGCTTTTTGAGGCAAAAGGAGGTAGTTTATAGAACTTTCCAGTTTTCCATTGAAGAACATTTGCATGGGACACAGAAAGTTACAGACTTGTGCAGTAGTGGATTGGAATTAGAATTCAGATCCCCTAATTTGCAGGGTCACATTTACAGCATGGAGCCCTATGTCTTAAAACAAAAACAAAACTACCACTCTTACTAGCAGAGAAAACCTAGGATAAAAATGTTCTGTGTCCTGCTTTATAGCTCCATGAATTTCATTTCGTAACATAAATTAACAGTATTTGGTTCAGTGTTTGTGTTCGAGCATAAAATAAAATAAGATACGAAATTTTTCCTCCAAAGAATAAAACTCACCAATTTACTTCTACTAAGAAAACTTTTATATCAATTCTTTAACCATCTGAAAGCATAAACTTTCAGTTATATTTAAGCTTTAAAAGGAAAGAACTTGTTCTACTAGTCATCAGAAAATACAGAAGTAGCACTTGGAAAAGGCTGGTAATAGATGGTACTATACTAGATTTTCATAGCATCACAGATGGTCATTTTTTTTACTCACACGAGAGGCTAGAAATAAAAAATTGGCTCTCCAGCCACTGATTTCCACTCTCTGATCTACCACCCTGGACATCTGCGTTTCCTGTGGATTGTGTTCAATTTGCGGCGCTGAGGTAGTAAATATTTCACCTTCCTATTCCTCTCTCATTCTTCCTGACTGCGAGGAGGGCTCACAGTTGATCCCGCCCTCCTTTCCTCCTTCCACAGCCTTGTACACATTGCCTTGGCCTTTGAAGAAGCAGCTTGTGACACTGCTTTGCTGGAGTAGAGGCGACTTCAGAGTGGTGGGAGGTAGGTTGGAGAGAGAGGGAAGGATTGAATTAGGACCCAGAAATTGTTGAACAGAACAAAATGAAAAGCTGTTCCCAATTTGAAAAGTGAGTTGACGTCTGTTACTCTGGTATGCAGTAAAACATGTTTTCCATCTAAGACATAATAAAAGCTACAAGCATTTTACACTGTGCATTAAGAGCTGCATCTTGAAAGGAACATCTTTTCATATAGAGCATGTAGAATTCTCTATCTGACGATACCTTTGAACATTTTATTGCTACAGTAGATGGAATATCTCACAGCCATGGTAGACCCCAAGAAAATTGGCAAAACACCTTTGTGGAAATGGCGATTAGGGGGATACTGACATTTCAGTTTTCATTGATTTCTATATATTATGTGTCTGTACACACAGTGGGTAAGGCTGCTTTGCACCACTGGGAAGGCAGTGCAGAGGCCTCCACTTCTGTTTTCTCCAGAGGACCCAAGTGAGGCCCAAGGGTAAGGAGGATAAAATTTGAAAGACAGAGTAGAAGAGAAGTAGGAGCAGAGGATGTTTGTGGATTAGAACAAATGTTCACCTGGGAACATGAGCTCAAATGCAGAGGAGCTTGGTCAGCTCCCCAGCAGAGAGCACATGGTTCCTGTAAGGGCAGTCATGTTATGCTATGTGCATTACGCCCCCTAGAGGTGTGTAAGTGCAATGTCCCGGGGAGAAGAAACAATTTTTAGCTTCCATTGTATAAATAAAATAATAAAAAATAGGTGTCAAGGAACAATTCTTTCTTCCTAGGCACTTCTACTAATGTCTGTCTGGCAAATCTTTCTGAACTTTCCCCTTAAATATTGCTTTTCTCTTAAGTCCCTTAAGTAGATTCACTCACCACTCTGTGCCTTCTAGCTGCATTTTCAACCAAATGCAGTTTTAACTCCTGATACGTATCAATGACTTCAGATCTTTACCTCCATGTTGCATCTCCAAAGAGGCTCAGTCCCAAGAAGCTACCTACCTGTGTCATAGATTTCTAGGTTTTGCTGTATATGTCCTGGGCACTGTCTGAGCACTTTCTAATTTGAAGTAAAGTTCCATTACATGAAACTGCCACTTTCACCCTTCTGCAGAGCTCGCTGATTCCCTGTGTAAGCAGTATCCTCTGTGTGGGAAAGAGAGTAGAGAGCTTTCTAATACATTAGTATGAAAATTTATTTTGCTTAAATATAGGGGAGATGACAGAACTGCTAGATGCCAAGTGATTTCTATTGAACAAGTGTACAAAAAAAGAGCAAACAGCTTTCCCTCTAGAGTTATCTTTGGCTGGCAAAAACCAGTATACACATGCAGTTTGTTTCTACCTCTCCCCCCAAAAAAAATGTGAAACAGATGAAAGTATTTTATCTAACCTGACCATGTCAACCTTTGAACATTATGACAGCCATATTTTATAAGGAAAGTAATTCATTGATTCACAGAGACAATTTTCTATGTAAACTAATTGAAAGACAAATCTGTGAGTAGATCAGTACCTGAACATGGCCTGTTCATCAGAAGAAAGGAGGTGAGCTCATGCATGATCACCTTCAACAACTTTTAATTCACTAACAAGAGATAAATAGGAATACAGGATAATCAAGAAGAATAGCAAAGCATAGGCTGTGTACTGAAGGTTTTTTTTTT